>VXBZ01009312.1:198246-254244 GCA_013399135.1 Heliornis fulica | reverse complement strand
AAGAATCTGTCCTAGCTGCCAGGAATGGCACACTGGGCTTGTTCAGCCTGGGGAAGAGAAGCTTCTGGAGATGTCTTACAGCACCTTCCTGTACCTTGAGGGGCTGGTTACAAGGGTAGGGAGTGACAGGATGAGGAGGAACATCTTTAAGGTGAAGGAGGGGAGATTTAGATTAGATACGGGGAAGAAATCTTTCCTTGTGATAGTGGTGAGGTCCTAGCACAGGTTGCCCAGAGAAGCTGTGGTTGCCCCTGGATCCCTGGCAGTGTTCAAGGCCAGATTGGATGGGGCTTTGGGCAACCTGGGCTAGTGGGGGGGGTGTCTTTGCTCATGGCTGGGGGTTGGCATCAGATGGGCTTTAAGGTCTCTTCCAGCCCAAACCAGCCTGAGTCTGTAACCTCCAGGTAGGTGTGCTGGTCAGTTGTGTGCAGTGTTTCTCTAAAACCTCTCAGAGACTTGGTGAGAGGGTTGTGAGGGGTTTTGCTTCCCTGACAGAATGTGAATTTTGAAGTTGAGCAGGAGGTAGGGCTGCTAGACTGGCTCTGTAGGCCACTGTAGTAGTGGGAGCTTTGCACAAGGGTGGGCTTTGTCCCTGCAAGGTGATTTGACTTTCTCTTGAGATGGTGATCTGCTATATCTTTCACTCTTGAAATACTGATCTTTGACTGGGACAAATATCTTTGCTTTAAGTATTGTAGAAACTTTAACAAGAAAGTTGTGCCTGTGGTTTTTTTTTTAAGCATAAATTACTGAATTATTGAGATTATGATAATGGGAAGTAGAGATGCTTCTTTTTACCTTGGATAAAATGGCTTGTTACCAGATCAAGATGGTTTTGCCTTTTCTGTTCCCAAGTCTCTTTGTTTAATACTGCATTGGATTATTTCGTAGTTAAATAAACACATGGGAGTATTGTATAGTCTTTTGCTTTGTTTTNCCCCGAGATTATGGCACGATTCTAAAAAAAAACAAACAGCATTTCACTTTGGTTAGGATTTACCCAATAAGACACTCAATGGGGTGAGGAGAGCAGGGTTTTAGGAGCCAGGATAAGTTTGAGTACTGCAGGAAGTTGTGGCCAACAAGCTCTGGCCTGAGGGTGAGCCAGGAGTTTCCAGTCTTCTGCTCCCTGCCAGGTGCCATCAATGGTGGACTCAGCAGGGCTGACAAGGGACGCAACCTCTTGGATTTCCATCATTGCAAGTCAGCAGAGCTCCCCCCAAGGAATTCCCTCTGTCAGTGTGGACAAATGAGTTCAGCTCCCCAGGCTAATGGAGATGGCATAACCACTGTTGCCCCAGAGTTGATGATGCCCTTTATTTTCACCACCCCAAGAGACAGCCCCAATACCTCACTCTCTTCGGGAGATATGTTAATAAAGTGCTCTGGAGACTGGGTGACTGAATGGGTGTTAAGAATGTCAGTTAAATTATGAGGAAAGCAATAAAACTGAGTAGAGAAGTGGGTTTTCTCTGAAACTCAGGAGAAAGTAATAAACAGCAAGTGGCACCTATCAAACTTGGGCAACACTTTTTGCTTTAGGAATCTGTCCTAAAAATCTCTGTCCAATGATGCTTAAACCAGATGTGAGAAGGGTTTGGTGGAGACTCCCTGTTAACCTGGAACAGATACACACTTACAAATAGCTTCCTAGTTGCAAATATAACAAACATTTTTTTGTAATTGTTTTTTCTAGATGTTACTGTTAGGTGAATAACATGGGGTTTGCTTCTGTGGGTTTTCCCTTTGGAAACCTGCAGACTTTCCAAGTACTTTTCCAGCCTTTTGCTTTCTGGTTGACCGAGTGGCCCTTTACATGTTGAGGTGAGCATCCAGGTGCACCCTGAATTTACTCTGCACAACAGTGGTGTTTTGAGTGGTGTGACTGACACTTTTACAGCTATGGGCCGTCTGAGGACCTGATTTATATGAAGTGTAAGTGTTGTAGTGTTACAGCTCCATCACTCTGTAATAGCAAGCACAGCTCTCCTGTTTTATGTGGCCTCCTAACCATGTGCCTCTCTAGCTGTGCCATTATTAGACACTCTGTGTCTAATAATGGCACAGCTAATGACACTGCTGCTTGGGCAGTGGGCTCCATCTTCAGATTTGGTGCTCACCCATTCATATGTTGTGAATTTTGCTTGCAGGAGGCAAGTTACTTCGTGCAGCAGTTCCTACAAGTGTTCCAACTAGCTATGTTCAACGCATCAGAAAGGTTATTAGTGCTATATGATATAAATTGGTAGTTGGGCTTCTTGATATGTCAGCTTCTACTCAAAGCAGTTGTATTGGGCATCCTTATTGTGCTCTGTGGGTGTGCTGCATGCAGTAATGGGCTCACAGGGATGCTCAGTGGGGTATCCTCCATTGGGCTGCTGTTCCTCTTGCAACCAGACCAACTGGTTCTCTCCTGCCTCAAACACATGCATATGGCTCCCTCCAAATGATGTGAGGACTGTATTCATGCATCTAGCTGACTCTAGGAGGAAATTAAGACTTATTTACTGATCAGCCTTTCCAGTTTGTCAAGGAAGTGTTTACAGTTGAAAGGAGAACAGGTAATACAGGTAGCATGTTCACAGTTTGAGGTGTGTTTGTGTGTGGGGGGGGGGTTGTGTCTGGCTCCTGAAGGGGCCTTGTCATTTCCTGATAGCTTTGATGGATAGAAATCTTCTTGGCCGATGTTTCTCTTGGCTGGATATTTGCTGTGCTTGCTTATTTTAGGAGTATTTAATAAAAATATTTTAACCATTACTGGGTATATGTGAGATACTACAACTTGGTCTGTGTTAAATAAACACATGTCTCTCAAGTGCTTTCCTGTGTATTCTGGAGGAGAGATTGGAATCTGGCAGCTAAATGTCACCTCTGTAAAAGTGTGTTTTTGTGTGCTCTCAGGAACATGTCTGAATTGGGTTTCTGAAGAAAAACCCTACTCAGTCCACATGATATTTTTTAGTTTGGTTAGTAAATTATTCTGATCCATAATTATTCCATTATCTGACTAGGGAAATAGCCTTTCTGTAACAGTAAATGGTAAACTAATGTGCTTATGTCATAATATGTCGTTACATGCCCAAGAGGACTGAGCTAAGCTGAAACTACCAACCTCTGATATTTCTTACCAATTAGTTCTTGACTTGAGCACTTCTGATGCCACTACCTTCCTTTTTAATACAGAAGAGATTATCACAAATTGTATCTGAGTGACAGAGCTAGCCGGTTTTCTGAGCTTTCTGTCTAGAATTTGAGTAGGAAAAAATAGCTATAAATTCCTTTCCCCCACCCTGCATTTTGATAACAGGACTTGAGGTGGGGTGGGAACCTTGCAGTTCAGTGGGACCTGAGCATCCTGTTGTAAAGCAAACTTACTCTGTGCCTAGGATCAATAAGAGAATGCTTTTGCTGAAGGCATTGTAGGATGGGAGGGCTTTTTCAATGTGTATATGTTGCTTGCTAAAAAAAATAAAATCAGGTGTTGACAATTCATTGGGTAAATATATTGTGCTTTATATTTCTGTGACAAATAAGTAGTTTGTTTGTTATGACTATAACATCCAACATGTTTGTGTAAGTAGTGCTCCATCAGTCAAGCTAAACTTTACATCTGTAGACCTGAAATGCCTTAGCGACATTTCAAAGCAGCAAAGTGTCCTGGCCTGGGATATCTATCTTCACCCCTTCTCCCTCCCTCCAGAAAAACCCTCAAATTTTTCTTTTTACAGAAATAATATCAATTTTCTGGCTATTTCTGGTACTTGCCTCTCAGCTCCCATTCTCTGCCCCCTGACAGGGTGATTTTTCTGATTTTTCCTGCTGCCTTTGATTCACCTATTGTTCCAGCTTTCTGCAAGGCAAGAGGCATTCAATAGATAGTATTTGGGGAGGCATGAATTTCAAGCAGTTTTTCTTGAGTTATGTGCCTGAGGTTGCATTGTTCAAGAAAGTATGTGGTATAAAGGTATTGCTCTACTCATCCTTTCATCACAAAGGTGGATTTTTGCTCCACGACATCTCCAAATGGACAAGATGCGAGTGGTGGGTTTTTCATGTGAAAGTCAAATGAAGGGTTTGGTCCAAGGCAGCTCACCGAAGAACTTCATTCTCCCTGCCTTACCTTTCTCCTGCTCATTCTCTCTGCCTGCTTGTTGCTGCTGTGGAGTGTGATGGGCATGAACAAGAGGTGGCTTTGAGGGCTGTGCTGTGTGGGCAGCAGAGTGGCAGATGTCTGAGTGAATAAGTGCTTGGGTGGTCTTGCAGAGTGTCCTGTCTCTGGAAACAGCTGAAAACTACTAATTTAACTAACCAGAGATGTTATTTTCAGAGACTGCGAACCTCACTCCCCTGACCACTAAGGGTACCACAGAAATTAGTATGCACTCAGCATCTCAAAGCCAGTCACCCGTCTCAGGACAGTGTGATAAGCAGCACAAACTTTTTTCTATAGACAGTAGTTGTGGCTCTCTTACTTAATTGTGGGTTAATAACAATTAGCCATTTCAATCTACTGCTTAATTTAAACACTAGACTGATTTTCTAGTTTAAAGCACTATTTAAAATCAACTTTATAACTAATTCTTTGGATACTTCTGGGTAAAAAAAATATTGAGAGGTATAACAGGTTCCTTTTTAGGATTTAATGTTATCACTGGTAAATGTCAGGCATACAGATGATATTACAACCCACTTGCTTTCTTCAGACATGTGTGCTATTGATTGTTTCATCGATGACTGGTTCCTAGCTGAGTTTCATTATACAGCACAGCAGAGGGTTGTTTGTGTTTTGTTAGGTATGTTTGACCTGTGATTGCCCTATGATAAATAGTGGAGAAAGTGCCTTTTGTAAAATAAAAAATCAGGAACTCCTGAAATTAAAAAGAATTATTTACTTTTTTCACTCTTCAGAAGAGTCTAGTGAATATGTATATGTGGATCTGGTATGGCCTTGTGAACCAGCATTGGATTAAAAACTGGATAAACTGCAAATACCTATTTTTTTAATCAGTGGATAAATTAAGGAACTCTTATTAAAAGATAAAAAA
This sequence comes from Heliornis fulica, assembly GCA_013399135.1. Taxonomy (NCBI): domain Eukaryota; kingdom Metazoa; phylum Chordata; class Aves; order Gruiformes; family Heliornithidae; genus Heliornis; species Heliornis fulica. The sequence continues at coordinate 249,199 of VXBZ01009312.1, read as the reverse complement.
AAAAAATCAGAGACCATTATGGATGGGGTGCTGAGCCTGTTCTCTCTGTTCAGCTTACCTGGCTGCTGGCCCAATACAAAATGTTGTTGCTGTGTGGTTGTTGTCTGCTCTCTGTCCTGGGCAGCCCTCACTGCAGCTGTGTGTTCCCCAGCTCAGCTCCCTTGGCTTGGTACAAACCCAGTCCAGCAGTGTGAACGTGCTGTGTGGTGCCTCTCCTCAGCTCAGCCTCCTGAAACAGCTCATGCATATTCTCCCCTCCCTTTCTACCTACTTGTTTAAAGGTACCTGACGGAGCCACATCTCTTCAGTCCATGCAATTTTTAAAAGTGCAGATGTAAATTAAAATAAGTAGAGAAAATTGACTTAAAAGTGTAGAGGTTTAAATGATTAAGTTCACTTTCCTCTGAAGAAGCCTGGTAATTCTTACAATGAGACAAATAAATCAGTAGTCTTTCATTTCAATAAGTTTAAAATATTATGGGTCTGGCAGTGTTCTCAGTGAAGCTGCATTATCTGACTTTTTCCTTAAGTGGTGGTACAATGTCAGCAGAGAAGTTTTTAGAGAATTTCTCTTTACATCACTCCAGCCTCTCATCCTGAAGTGACATTAGAGACCACTGAGCAAGAAATTATTCAATAGCAATAGGTACCATTTCCTGCAAAGATAGTACCTACTCCTACCTTGAGAACTTGGAATCATTCATCTCACCCATTCAAACTTGCTATTGCCTAATTAATCTTCCTGGTTCCACTGAAACCTCAATGGTTCCTGAGTAAATGCTGGAATAAGGGCAGCTTTGATGTTTGAAAACTGTAATAGAAGGCGGCAGGAGATGCTACTGACTTCAGAAAATATTTGAGAGGTCCCTCCCGGGGGGGCTGGGGCTGCAGCATCCTGCAGCTCTCCCCAGGGGCTGCTGCTGTACTGCACTGGGAACAGCTTGGGGGGGCTGTCACAGTGCCACTCTGGGGGGAGCGGGAGCAGCAATAGTTTAATTATCCCCTGGAGTCACAATTTAGAGGCATAGCTGCTGATATTAATGGGGACAGCAGCACACAGAGAAGGACTGTTGCAGGCTTGTTCCCTCCCCTCTCACCTCCTCCTGTTCTTTATTGTTTGAATTTGTACTGGAGCACCAGAATAACAGCATCTCCTGCACACATTGCTTCCCTTTCCCCTTTTGTGTTTGTGCCTTTATTTGTGACTATAGCAATGGCTTTTTCAATACACCCTCGTGTAGCAAAGATGTCAGAAGGATGACAGGTTGTAATGAAAGCCCATTGCATTTAATGCAGTCACTTAAATCAGTTGTACCTCGTGCAGCGTGGCTGCCAGTGTGGTGGTGGAGGTGGGCAGCAGTGGTGGTGCAGGGACTGCGCTGCTGAGCTTCTGCCAACGGCGAGCTCAGTGCTGGACCACACCATCCTCTTGCCAAAGTGGGGCTGTAGCTTTCAAGCCCTCACTAGCTGAATAATAGAGCTCTTTGTGTTGGAAGAGAGCACAGCCCAGGGCGCAGGCTCTACCTGTTCTGGGGGAACACGGAAATCTGTTTCCTCCTGGGCTCCAGCAGGTATGTTGCCTTCAGCTCATTAATTCTCAGCATGTCGAGAGGTTTTGTATTTGAATTTTATTGACCCATTCATAACCTTTATTCTGCTTAAACATAACTGTCAGGTGATTTCCCTGACTTACCTGCTACGATTCATAATATACTTTTTGTACTTTTTCCTTTTGATATAATAATTATAATACTTTAAAACTGCTGTTTGAGTAACAGTGATGACTTCTCTGGAAGCAGGTTAGGGTCTGAACAATGTCCAGATGGGAGCTAAAGAAGGCCTGTTTAGCCAGCAATAGTGAAACAGTTGGTGGTTCCCAAAGAATTATTTCTCCACTTGTTAGTGGAATACTAATTTCTCTAATGTCATGTATAATAATGCTCATGCTGAACTACAAATTATCTCAGATGAATCCTTTGTTTTCCTTGCTTTTAGATTGCTCATGCTGAACTATTAATTATCCAAGATAATTTTTTTTTCCTTTTCCCTTGGATTGCATATTGGAGCACAGCATTTTTGTTTTCTGATGTGAAAGTGTCATTTTACTCTATTTCTTAAAACACTTGAAGAAATTATTTTGGTATTTCCATTTTGCTTCAGAGGGCAGCTCATAGACTCAGGTCTTCAAAGCAGTATGAAGAGCTTCAGAGGCTGCTTGGGTAGACATCAGTGCAGTTCCATCTGCCCCTTGGTCCCATCTGGCACTGTGCAGCCTGTGAACTGTAGAAATTTAGTGTTGAAACAACCAGTTGCACGCAAGTTGCAAGTCTGTTATTAAAATAACTTGGAACTTAGCTGGTTTTGAAGCTTGCTCTTCTGGATCAACTTGGTGTTTGGGCTTCCAGGGCTCTAATTAGTCTCGGTTTTGTTGTGTTATTTTAATTTGGTTACTTAGTTCCCACAACTGGGGAATTAATGCCTCCTTGGAGACTGCTGTGGTTGTTTTATGTGACCCATTGTGGGTTGCTTTTGTAATTCGTCTTGTCTTCAGTAAAAAAACGTATAAATCATTCAATGAAATCAATAAGAACATATAATAAAATCAAAGAACTCATTAAAGTATTGAAGATGAAGTGAGGCTCCATGCAGTCTTGCAGGGAGCGAGATTACCAGGTGGTGGGATCCAAACAGAAAATTTAGTCTCTTATCCTTTAACTGGAAGGCACCTGGAGGATCTGGGTTTGGCTTATGAGAAGCCTCTAATGTCAAATACTTTTTCTTTTAAGTACATTGTGTCATCACAGCTTCTTCAGGTGCAGCAGAGTTCATCCCAGTAGAAATTTCCAGAAGTGCACAGTCCATCTTCTGGAATGGAGAGATGCAAAAAGTTCACCTCACAAAGTAGTTTAACAAGCCCATGTGCTATCTGGGTCTTTGGCAGTATTGAAGTTCTACTCAGTTTCTATCTGTTTGGGTTTTTCAGTCACATGGATAGTAAATGTGTTTAATAAGATGGTGGCTTGGCTAAAAAAAAAAAAAGCGTGTTTAATCCAAAGTATCTTCAGTTCACATAGATTTACATAGTCTTGTTGCTGGTGTGAAACAGAGTACTGTTCATTAGTTTTTCTTTTAATAACCTTGCCAAAGGTATTTTTATTTTTTAAACTTTGCTTCCTGGGAAGTGTATTTTTGTGTCACTTGAATCTGGTGTGCAGATTCCTACATTAATTTTGAAACTTCTCACTTCTTCATGAAGTCAGAAAGACGATTTGTTTACGTACATAACCTTACACAGCAAGTGTTCTGCATTTTGTTGTTACAACCTGGGTGCGTAAAAGTGACACTTTTTGCCTACACTTAATCTAATATTTTTCACCTCATATTAGGGGTGATTAGAAGTCAACATTGCTAATGACTATGACACCATATAGATGTAGAATCAGAGTATGGTAAAAGACAGACTCAAACTTTTTTAAGGGATAATGCTCTGCCCCTTTCCTTAATCTACAAATTTGATTAGTGTCTTTGCAGTCATTTCATGTTTCTGAGCAGCTTGAGCTTGGATATTGGCCAAAGTCAAACTGAACCTCTTTTGGCAGTGGGAAAAATGTAAAGTGAGTGTTTGCATTCATTAAGAACGAACAGCCTTTCCTGGGGGAGAGATGGACCTGGAATATGCAGTGTTAAATGTTTGACCTCAATAGATGTGAATGTCAAGTCTACTCCATGTTCACCTCAAGTCAGAAGTTTAATGCAAGGTGATGCCATTTATAGATTTATTTTTTTAATTGAATTGCTGTTGTGTATAGCTGCCATTATGCATATGGGTAGTATATCCTTGACACGACACTGTATGTAAGAGAACATTTTTAGGGGAAATATTTGGAGTCCTTTGAGAAGGAGCAGTGAGACTGAGGTTGCTCCATCAAGGCAGGTAATCCAAAGCTAAGGGTGACCACACGTGGGTAGGGGCAGTGACCTTGCCAGCAAGGATGCAGTGCTACACTACCAACTTGACTTGTCACCTCTCATTTCTCCAAGGTCAGTCTGGGAATTCAGTCAACAGATCAGCAAAGGACAGCACTGAGTAGAAATAGAGGACTGTTCCCAGCTTGGGTGAGGACTGATGTCCAAAGTGGTTAAGGACTACCAGTACACTCAGGACCATTACGCTCTTTTTAGTTTCAAGCAAGACTAATCAGAAGGAATTTCTCAGGTTTATTGAATACCTTGGTAGAAGTTCTAGCTTCTGTGAGAGAGATATGCTAGTGTTTTGGGGTTTTCTGCACACTTAATCTGATGGCAACTGCATACAGGAAAGAGGTGGTTGGTCACCAAGCATTTATTCATTTGTGTTATCCTTTAATGGAGGTAAAACACAGGTGTTTTAGTTGAGATGAAATCCAGTGGGTTACACTAACAAAAGAAATCTAAAGCATGAAAGGTGAGGTTCACTACACCATGAAAGGCTGTAGTGGTTTTTAGCTGCTCGTGGTCTCAAGAGTGAGACCAAATGGCTTTGTGGCGCAGATGAGCTGGTGTGTTAGCATACATATAGCACTTTGGAAACCAAAGAAAACTATATCATACAAAAAAGAGCAGGATAGGTGGTTACCAACACCAAGATGAGTCTTGTAGCTATGCACTGGAAAACCAGAAAGCAAATGACATTTGCTTTTCAACTTTCTTGGTTGCCTCATGCTAATCTCTGAGTTTGAGCATAATCATTGATGTCCACATAGAACCTGCTCTACAATTTAGTCTTCCAGTGGGGTCCTGGTGTAGTGCTTATGGGCTACCTGTGCTTACTGCAGGAGGGAAGGGAAGTGCTTGTTTTTTGTTTTGTTGTTTTTATTTTTTTCTTAAAAGACTTTATGAAGGGTTATATGTTCTGGTGGGAAGGGATGCTTTTATCACCAATGTATGTGTTTTACTGTGGGTGGATTAACAGCTTCTAATTAATTCAGTCTGACTGTGTGATGGAGCTTTAATGCAATGGTTTGCCATGCAAAAGGCTCGAGTGGCAGTTTTTTAGTTTGCTTTGTTAGTTGGCTTTGCTCAGCACAGCACTGGTGTTCTGGTGAGAATGTATGACATGCAGTCATGAGGAATTGCCAGGTGTGCTGTCTCACGTGAATTCTATCCCAGAATTTCTTTAATAATTTAAAGCTTCAGATTCATGGGTTTCAAATTTCATGGCTGTGAATTAAACCAGGAAGCTTTAATATGTGAAGTGAGAGTCTGAACTGGTATAGTCACAGGAATATTTTTTTTGGTGGAGCCTCTGGTTAGAGCCAGCCATCAGAAGAGGATGTGAGGAACATGGGATGGAGATATACCACCATCTCTTCATGTGCTTGTCATCTGCTCCCTGTTGTGCTATGTGTGTGTGGCAGTTTCAGAGGGTCTGTCAGGACTCCATCCTGATCCATACTGTGGGATAGTGAGCTGGAATCAGTTTGCTTTGGTAAGGATCAGAGCTCGTGTGTGGTACTGCAGGATTGATGCTTGTTAGAAATACTTGTAGCCATTGATTGATAAGTAGGTTTGGTAAATGAAAGGATAAATAATGAAGCCCCCATTGTACCTACTACCATTCTATACACCTATTGTGTGTGGGTTTAAGGTGTCTCCAGCGCTACAGCTCCCCCATCAGTGTTAGGAGTTACATCCCTTTGCAGTCTGTCAGTTCACATCTGTTGAAGTGCTGTAAAACCTGGGCTCTCCATGAGGTTCGCCTGATAGATTTCACATTCTCTTGCTTGAAACCAAATGGTGCTCTGTTCTACCAGTGAAACATCAAAACATTTATGAAGTCAATAGTGTTATGCTTGCTTGCTTTTTTTATTCATATCTGAAATTCCCTACAGGCAAAAGAGAAGGGGGGAGCCTGTGCCCTGTGGTTCACAGCTGAATGTGAGCTGCTGCTTTGGAGCTGCAATGGCTCATCTCCAAAACACAATAAAACTGAAGGATGAAAAGAATAGATAATACAGGTTGTAAGCATTTTGTGTAATTTCTACCTTTCCCCTCAAATGTTGCTTTCCCTTTTGACCTCAGATGAATGTATTTGTCTCTTAACTGGACAGGGTAAAATGTGTGTGGTCTGGAACACAGCTTATGAAAATCCCTTTTTTTTTTTTACTTTAAGGCCATTCTTGAATTAAGGCCACAAAGTTAAGTTATTTAGACATGATAATTTCACCATCTTTAATGAAACTACTCTCCTTCAGACCTTTTAGGATTACTGCATTAGCAAGTTTCAGCACTGAGACTTAGTCAACATTTCTATGGCTGTTAAAAACTTATGTAAACTTTCAGCACACCTTCAGCTGTTCTGCAGAGGAGAATATCTGCTCTACTTCTCCTTACTCGACAGTAGTACTCTTCTACTATAGAAACTCCCAAAATCTCACTGGACTGAGCTCTACATTTAAAACAAGATAGCAGGTAATAGCCCAGTCTCTAGAAAAATGCAGTGAAGTACCAGTGTTCCAGCAGTGTTCATAAGAACTTCTTGGAGATGCTGGTGGTTTAGCTATTCCTAGACAGCAGTGACAGCTGATTGGGTTGGCTGTCCTAGTTGCTGTGTGAGGGCTAACTGGAATCACTGAGACTGTGAAACATTAAAAATACTCTAGTGTCTCTTCATGATGTTCCGATAAATGTATTTCCTTTAGTTTATAGCTGCCTGCCTGCCTCTAAAATGCGGGAGAGGAAAAAAAATCCACCAATGAGAGCAGTGTTTGGAAAAGTTGAAGTAGAAAGCAGAAAAGATCAAGATGTTGGTTTGACACAAAAACAAAACCCAACTCTCAGTTATGTTATTTGTTGAGGATTTTTAGTTCTTGACTACCTGATATGAAAGTATTTCCACTACCAAACCATCATTTTTTTGTGATATAAGATGGGTTTTAAATCTGTATCAGTGATGCTGAATCCACAATCTTTCCCAGCTCAAGCAGCAAAGAAAGATGTCTACATACGACCTGTAATAATTCTTCTGTGATGTCAAGTGTATGTGAATGATGGTGAAAGACCCACATAGCACTAGCACAGGTGTCACCAGGGAAAATGAGCCTGTTACTAACGAGCTAGAAGGAATTGCTCTAGGCAAATCCAGCTCAGTCCCTGAGCAGACTTGCTGCTAGCAGCAGGATAGATTTAAAAATCCAGTCAAACAAACAAAACCCCTAAGGCTGTTAGGTGTAGGTGTTCCTTGCAGTCCTGCCAAGTCAGGGTGAATCTGATGTACCCATCACCTGGGAGACCCAAACACTTTGTCATCCAAACCAGAGCATCACCACTGCTCTGAAATGAGTAACCATAAAGTGATTTCTTAGCTTTTTTGTCTCCATCTTATTCTGGATCAGTTTTGTTTACCTATGTATTTTTATAGTCCGTGCAAAATGAGGAAACTTAGTTTTGAAGTGTCAATTGTTCAGTCACCTTCCCTTTTCCAAGGGATCTCTTTGAGCTATTATTTATCCTTTAGGAAAAAAAAAAAAGATTCTCTTTTCATTACATATTCAATATTACAAAGGAAATCTGATGTTAACTAAATGCATCTTAACAAACACAAGTAACAGTTGCAATGCACACTGTAGCAGAGAAACAACTGGCTTTACTATGTGGCTCTAATTTCATGCCAGTTCAATTCTATCTTTGGTACCCCTGAACAACAGCAGTGAATAACTGCTGTAGGTTATTCCAGTGGAGCCCATAGTTGACAGAGTCTGAGTATTATGGCCTTCATACTGAAGGGAAATCAATATCTGGGGAGAGAGTGATGAGCTTACTCTGTTAAAGCTGTCCCTAGCTTTGATCAAAGAAGATCCCCAATTATTAGGAAAGTCTACTATTAAAAATAAGGTTTATTCTCTATAATTAGAGTTTTCATTTTCCATGTCTTAATAGGTAAAATAGATTATTTCTTTTTTTTTTTTTTTACTCCAGCATGGGACTCTGAACTTCCTGTAATTATTTAACAGTGGGAATCTGTCTCCAGTAGTAGATGAGGAAATGTCCTGGGACATCTAGTTAGTCCCTCAGCAATGGGTAGTTTGTGAGGAGGAAATAGCGTGCTGATTTGCAGTTATAATTGAGGAAAATTGCTCAAGAGGATTCTGACAGTAGAGAAAATAGGCCAATTAGTTACCTTGCTCTGATCCTCCTATGATTCATGATTGCTTCCATTTAATTTTGCTGTCACTTATGAAGCAAGGTTAAGAATAGATTAGCTGCTTTTAGCCACCTCTTTGCTTTCCTGGGTTTTTGGGGAGGTAGGTGCACAGGAGAGTGTGGGTTTGTTGTGGGTTTTTTCTCTGTGATTGTAGAACTTGAGTCTAAAAATCAAAATGTCTCAATGTTGCACTTAACACTTCCTCATCACGGAGCTGTGGATGATGATTAAAACCTTCACACATAAACATTTCTTTTTTTTCTTTTTTTTCAAAAGATAAAATATACCCTACCAGTAAGTTAATAACACTTTTCATGCTGTTACCTTGCAACACTCCACAATAATCAATATTAAATAAAAAGACTTGGAGGAAAAAAAATTCACAGTTCAGTACATCAGCCAAAGGGAAGATTGTACAGCTCACCCTTGAGCAATAGCCAAAGGCAGTGATGCAAAATATGGAGACTTTCTTAAAAAGTAACCACACAAAAGGACATCCCTGCCTCTGAAATCCCAGTCTGTGCCTCCCTGGTGACCCTGTCCTATTGTCTCTTTAACATGGGGTTTTAATTTGCATCAACTCACTTCCAAAATCCCGAGGAATGGCCTTAGCAGGGTTAGTGTGTCCTCTTGCAGCATGTTTTGGAAAACTGGCATGACCCTGTAACTGCTCAGCAGTGACCTTACTCTGTTGAGCAGTCTCATACTCTTCTGGCAGTCTCATAGATTACTCCTGTTTTCCACTGCAGGTTTTGTCCCCATGAGATAAGACAGGGTGAAGACGGTCAAACTTTTGCAGGTCTCTTTCTCTTGTAAGTCTTGCACCTGAGAAGGAACAACTGCAGGTATCAGTACAGGCTGGGTGATAACCTCCTGGAGAGTAACTCTGTGGAGAATGACCTGGGGGTCCTGATGGATGACAGGTTGGCCATGAGCCAGCTAGAAGGCCAGTGGGATCCTGGGGTGCATTAAGAGGAGCATGGCCAGCAGTTTGAAGGAGGTGATCCTCCCCTTCTACTCTGCCCTGGTCAGGCCTCACCTGGAGTATTGTGTTCAATCTTGGGCTCCCCAGTACAAAAAAGACAGGGATGTCCTGGAGAGAGTCCAGTGGAGGCCACAAAGATGATTGAGGACCTGGAGCATCTCCCGTATGAGGAAAGGCTGAGTGAGCTGGGGCTGTTCAGCCTGGAGAAGAGAAGACTGAGAGGGGATCTCATCAATGTTTATCAATATCTGAAGTGTATGAGACAAAGGGAGATGGCCAACCTCTTCTTAGTGGCCTGTGAGGACAGGACAAGGGGCAATGGTCACAAGTTGGGCCACAGAAGGTTCTACACTGATGTGTGAAAACTTCTTCACGATGAAGGTGATGGATCACTGGAACAGACTGCCCAGGGGGGTTGTGGAGTCTCCTTCTCTGGAGATATTCAAGACCTGTCTGGATGCCGACCTGTGCGATCTGCTCTAGGGAACCTGCATTGGCGGGGGTTTGGACTCTGTGATCTCTTGAGGTTCCTTCAAACCCTTACAATTCTGTGTAACTTTGTGATTGGCCAGGCTGAAATGTGACCCAAGCACCTGTGGCTCTGCTGGCATCAGCTGCTCTGAGACAGAAATCCTCCTGAACCCAGCCTGGCACCCCACAGGTACCTTGTCAGCTGGGTATTGCCCTCACCTGTAGTGTCATCTGTAACTGGGGCCTTAAACTGTCTATTGTACATTCCAAAAATGTATATAATACATTGATTGATATATATGTTGTCATTCTTAAGCACATAGCAGCTGGAATTGTTGCCATCTCATTTAATGAAATTCTAAAATCAAAATTAGCTATCTCCTAAGGAGAATAATGAATCACTACAACTATTTCCACAAGACGAAGCAGCATTCACAGTAACGGTTTTGTTACAGGAATCAAATACATTGGGATGACCAAGTCTTCATCTCTCTCTGTTTTTCAAGTCTCCCTTATGGAGTGAATGTACAAACATCAAGCAGCGTGTCCCTCTTTGAACTCTTCCCAAGCAGATAACAAGAAGGGATGGCTATATGTTCTAGTTAACAACCACAATTGTGATGTATGTGTTATAACATTCAGAGACAACCACTTGCAAACGGGTAAAAGCAAAAGAGCAATGTTTGTTTTGCTTTTCTCTTCTTTGCTTCCTACCCTGCCAGTAAATATCAGTGAATGCCTCTTTCTTGCAGTGAGTTGGGCTCCTTAGAGCTGTTGGCCACTGCACAGGACAGACAGGAGAGTGCTAAACTGGCAGAACCCAGTATTTTACACCGTGTCAGATCGAATGCATTGCTTGTTCTGTGCAGCAACACAAATCACTTATGTGCACAGGCGGCTCTTAGATTTCAAGAGTACTCAAGAGCACTGTTGTGTTAGTATACAGAAAGAGGAGAAGATGCATATTTTTCTGGGGGGGAAGATGTTACAGTTGTTTTTTTTAAGCATATGTATTTTAGCCACTAATGACAGATAGCTCTAGTTGTGTGGAAGCACTACCATGCACAGGAAAGGCTTCAATTCAGACTGAACATCTCAAATGCCCTTTGTTGTAGGAGCTTACGGAGGCAGCATCCCCCATGCATGTGGAATGTAGACTGGGAATGGGCAGGTGCAAACAAATGTATGTCTGCACATAGCAAAAGCAGGAATAAAAGAAAAAAGTACTAGTTGGAGCTTTAGACAGTTGAAAACATGTTTTGCTTTGACATTGTAAGGTGGTGGGTGTTTTAACAAGTACCATTGCCTCTTATAGCTCGTGTGATTTTCATTGACTTATTCTATATACTATATAATAAAAGTTAAGGAGTAGAACAAAAACAACTTGCAGTTTGGAGCAAGTTAATGGTATTTCATTAACAAACTGTAAATAGTAACAGCATAAGCTAGATGTGAAACTGCTTTCACAGGCCATAAATGCTTAATGTTTATTACCAATAAAAGTCAAAGGAGCATTTAGCAAAGCAGTTTACCAAACAAACATTAAATACTTTAATGCATTAGATTCAGTGGACAGAATCAGGTTATTTAATTAACAGTGAGTAATCCGTTAGGGCTTTATTCACCACAAATGATCTGCAGCTTCACATGTTAAAAGAGCTGTGAAAGCTGTATAGTGGTGGAAGAACAACTCAGAGGTGCCAGATGTAGAAAGCCCCAGTGGGTCAAGAGTTCACATTTGGTGTTTCCAGATTCGTACACCTTTGCCTTTGCATGTGTGGGTCTAGATTTCCTGTCTTTCTGATGGAGTAAGTATTCTGGATCAATCACTCTAGAAGTCTTAGACATCATCTCACTCATGGTCTTCTGATGCATTGAATTTACACCATCTCTCCCAAAAAACATGCAACAAATGACTAATGAGAATATTGTCACAATTAAATGTAAAATGATGATAAGATCTTCCCAGTTAGAAATAGCAACACAAAATGAGCATTTGAAATGAAGCTATGGTGCCCTCAGAGCAAAAGATGACAAACTCATTGGTGACTTTTGTCTTTGAATTGCAGTAAATGTAAAAAACTATAGAAAATAATTATCCTCGTTCTCTAATCCTATGGGAGAAAAATTGTACTGTCTGAGACTTTTGTGTACCCCAAGTGGTCAGAAAGATGGGGATTTAATCAAAGCTCCTCAGCAGAAACATTTCCAGAAAAAAATCCATGTGCAGGGCCAAGTTTGAGACCCTTCCCTGAAAATGCATTGTTCTCTTGGTGATGGAAACTGTATGTCTGGCAACCTGCTGACAGCTGCTGTTAGATCAGATATACCCCAGCAGAGTTGTGAGGAAGAGAAGGTTGGTGTTGTGGGCTGGACTTCTACAGGTGAAAAGTTAGAACTGTGACAGTGACTAAATGAGTCACGCTGAAAAGCAGATAGCTATAGTTTACTATGAACTTTGTAACTTCAGAATTTGGAGTCTTATTTCAGTCTTCCATCTGATAGTGGTTTATGATCATAATAATCATGTGGCTAATGTTCTGTAATTCAATTACCACACTGTTATGAACATTAACAATTATGTAGCAGATCAGAGACACAGTGGGACAAACTGGCTGTATTCATATTTCAGTTAGTTACAGCCTATTGCATAATTATTACAGAAAAGTTACTGCTTAATCCAAAAGCAACATAAGGAATGAATTACTACAATAATTATGTGGCTAATACCAGCTCTTGAAATGAATAAAACATACAAACCCAAAATTATGGTTAGGTTAGAGGACCAAGGCTAAGAAGTCTTTGCTGTTTCTTCAAAAGAGTATTGGTTGTTAGAAACTCTAGATTCATGATGTTTTCTATTTCAGATCTTTACTTTTGCTCAAAATAATTATTAAAACTCACTGTAAATATTTCATATTTCATTATTTAATGAAAATTTTTACCTTTACCATGATACGTATTTTTTACTTAAATAGCAATGGTTTAAGATTCCCACCATGGCTTTTTTTTAGCACAGCAGTGGCTCATGAATGTGAGCCAGCTCATGACCTCAATACACTGTTTTTAATGCCAACCATCACTTTTGTCTCACAAGAAAATAGCAGTGATTTGAGGTGGGTTGCCCACTACTTCATGCATATACTGTATTGTTGGTCTTAATCAACAAGTGATCACCTTCAGAAATTCCCATTTTTATCACATCTCACTCAATGTCAGAGTAAATTGCATGATTGATGTTCTAGTCTGTGTATCAAGGAACCCATGCATTCCTTTTTAAAGAAATCAATATTCAAGAATAAAATAGCCCTACAATAATTTATTTTATCAATGTAAGTAAAAATATTGTTTAATGTTTCACCTAAAGAATTAACTTCTTGAAGATTAACTGAAAGGTGAAATTGATGTAACTGATGACTGGCTTGGCTGGCTCAGCATTCCGCATGTTGTCTGTCTTTGTGAAAGAAACTGGGGGAAAGTGAAACAACTGCTGAGCAGTGTACAAAAAAGTTGTATGTTCTAAACATATGGGTGATGAATTACTATGAGATCACAAAAAGTAGTTGTTTCACTTGGTTCTCCAACCTGCAGTGATCTGAGGCATGGAAGTGTATTTTCTTCTTTGAGGGAAGAGTTAAAATGTACTTGTTTTTGCTGTTTCATCCTTTTTCCTTTAGCGTTAAGTTGAAATTGCAGCTTGCCTAAATTAGAATCTTACCCATAGTTTTTTTATGTTTGGACATGTGTTACATCATCCTCTGATAGTGAAGGGTCAAAATTATGTCACAACTACTATAGATCTCTTGCCTGGTCAAGAAGAGTCAGCGCTGCCAGTCACCTTCATTCCAGCTATTCATATTTCTGGTGGAACTTCCTAGCTAGAAATCCAGATTCCTTACAGGTTTATGTTAGCTTACCGTGACATTTTATTGGAGGAGTTGTTTTCACTACTGACTTGCTTATGTTTGTTCTGCCCTTGGACTGTGCAGCACACCACTGTGAGGGGTCCAGTAACAGTGTATGCGCTCCCATCAACATATACATGGTTCTCAAGAAGAATTAATTCCTTCTGCTGTGTTTTTCTGGATTTAATGCAAAATTGATTAATCTAATGGAATCATGTTGCTATGACCTCGTTTTCAGAAAGGTACAGTTTTGTCAGGACTCATTATTGCAGTATTTATTTTTTAATTTCTGTCTGAAGGTTGTAAATTGAAAGTACTCTTTTCTAACTCGCTCCTAATCACAAGACAGATCCCAAGTGATTAAAGGGTATTTATTTAGGTGCAAATATAGCTGCTGAAGACACCAGGTCACTTTCAGGACCAATGTGAAAGCACTGACGTGTGCAGGAGTCAATACTCCCCTTATGCATAGATGCCCTAGGTTCTTAAGTTTTCTTTGCTGTGGTATCCTTAGATTCTTTCTGTCCTCATTCATGATTTCAGCAAAATCATGCCCCACCTTCCCCCCAGTATTTTAGAAAATACAAACTCCTGTTCAAGGATGCTTCAAAGTCAGAGCAGATCTCAGCAGTACAGCATTTGCTGTATGAAAGAACCAGAACTGCTCCTCTGATCTGGCATGGGTTGGTAGGTTGTCTTACTCATTTAATTTTCTTCCACACAAGCCAATGTTCATTATTTTTAGACTGTAGAAACTGCTAGCAGTCAAAATACAGCCAAAATAAATCAGATTCTCCTAATGCCACTCAGTGTGCATATGTGCATGTGGGTTTCTGTATACAGAAATAAATGACTATATGGAGATAAATAAGAAACCAAGTCCATATTTTCCTGTGGAAAAATCATTCCAGTTCCAGGGAAGCTGCCCAATATCTGATAGATGCATCATCAAATCCTCATCTCACATATGTTGTAGTTGTGTATGTTGTACCTCAATAGTCACTACACCTGTCTCCTGTCTGAGTCTGTAAATGCAGTTTTATGGTACTGTCAGTAATTGCATCAAAACGTTGAGTTCAGGTTCTGCCCTGCAGTTCTGTTGTGCCATGCAATAATTAGTGGTTGCAGTGAGTCACCTGAAAAGGTCCTGGCTCTAAGACATTTCTTGGAGGAGGAAAACTTGTCTTAAAACACACAGTGGTTGAGCAAAATGCCAGGTTCCCCTGCATCTAGCCATGTTCCCGTGGAAATGTTTGGGCATGATTAGTATTCATATATCCACACTTCTGTCGAGTACTTCAGGCTTGTTTTATTTTACATAGTCTTTCATTATCTTCTGAGAGTTTAGATAATGGGTTTGGGCAGAAACCTGATGTTTGTAATGTCCTCAAACTTCATTTTCTCTGAACCTAAATATACAGATAGGTTCTGGAGATTCTGTAACGTATATAGTTGTGTTACTGAGCATTTTAACTCTAGATCTGGTCATTCATAGAGAACATTAATTCTCCACAGCAAGAGAATAATATTACCTTCCTCATTAGATGAATTTTGTGAAAAGTATTTGGTGTTGATACATGATAGGATGCATTGGTCACTGTAGTTACAAATGGTAAGGAGCATTGTTTAAGCTGTGATTTCCTTTGCAGAAATGAACTTTTGAAGTTTTCTGGTACCTCCTTGTTCTTGACATTTAACAAGGGACTGGCAATTCATAGGCTGAGTCAATCTGTGATGAAGCTAAAAAAAAATATTGAACAAATCCTGTGAAGGTCTAATGTGAGAACCTGGAAAACTTTTTATGAAGTGAAGGTTTTAATACTGTATGTCTGTGTGAGTGTTTCAAGAGTATCTCAGGCTCATCAGCTGAGAAACCTGGTGCTTCAACATCTTCCAAGATGAGATGCCAACTCTCTGCTCTCCCATATATTTTTTTTTCTAAATATGTTTTTTAACAAATTCAAATGAAAAAACATTTACTGTGCACAATTCCCCTTAAGATCATTGTCTTGATGCAGCATGCTCACCTCCAACACTAACACGCTACAGTTTCACAGAATCACAGAAAATTAGGAGCTGGAAGAGACCTTGAGAGATCACTCAGTCCACCCCCTCTGCCCAGGCAGGATCACCTAGAGTATATCACATAGGAACATGTCCAGATTGTTCAAGCACATGTCTGCCACACTAATTTTCACACTGATAAGAATGTTCTGTAATAAAGCAAGTAATTTTGCCTATATGGTGACCTGAGGAAATCTAACCTCTGACTACTATTTTTAAGGTTATAAATCTGTCTTTCATGAAATCAGGTTGATATTGATAACTGATATTGGTCAGAAAATATTTTTTTGGTCTTAGTTAATCTAAGTTAGTTTTGGTTAATATTCTGCTTCTCTCACCACAGACATCTTTATATGGAACACTTTTTTGCAGAAAATAATGAAAATGGTCTTTACTTGTGAGTGCTCAAGCTTTATGTTTGATTTGTATGTGAAATCTCTGGCACAAATTCTTTGTAAGAAAACAGTAGATACATCTAAAGTTTTGCATAACAACTTTGTAATAAGTGTTTAGACTTTGAAATCTCAGCCTTGTTGTTATAGCTTGCAAAGTGTAGTTAAATAGTGATGTCAGTCACCAAACTAAAATCATCAGTTTGACATGCATTCAGGATTATATTGTTAAAAGCTTATCCTGTGCGCTAGGAAGATTCATTTTACTATTCTCTTTGTCAGAAGCTGTGTGATTAAAAGTTGGATGCACACACATTGTTCCACTGGCAATGTGTGCACTGCCTTCTGAGCAACAGATTAAAGAATCTCAGTATTTTAAATATTTTTTTTTCTTGACAATGCGAACCACATAATCCCCTCTTATCCATTTCAATAAGCTGTGTTTTATGCTGATCTAGTGACTGAACATTTGATAAGGATTATAAAAATGTGTTACATTTATGTTAAATCACCAACATAGTACCTTTGAATCAGACTTCAATAAAGTATACAGAGCTAGATGTGTTTCTTTTCCTTGACCATTTTTGAAAAGCGTTGATCCCTCATCTAAGGCTATTGTACTGTAGCTTCCAATTATAATATAGCTCGTTATGATTGTGCCTATTATGAATACTTCCCTGGCTAAGGGCTCTGAAAGTTTGGCTCTGTATTTGTGATGGGAGGACAAGAGACTATTTGCATGCAGACTGGTTGCTCTTGGCAGTAGGATCGTCCTTTGCAGGTAGTGCTAATGATGTACCTCTGAATAATTTGCAGAGCAGAAGGAGCACATCCTCCTCCCTCTCCATCTTTTCAGCTCAAGTGCCTTCATCTTACAAAAATTTGCCTGCAAGTTTTAAAAATCTTGATCCTTGGGAAAAAAATGCTATCATTACTTCAGTGACAGATGCAGACAGATGTTCCAAAGGGGTATGGAGATACCACCATGAGGTGGGATCCAGATACCTGTTGTCCTGTCATGCAGAAGAGTGAATTAGGTAAAACGGAAGCTGTGCAAACTCCTTTAGTTAAGCTGGAAGTCAGCTGTGCTTTACTTGTGGCTATAATCTATTGTTGAAACTTCCAGTGCACTTAGAGCAACTGTAATTAGGCTGTTCCTCACACCCTTGCTCCCCTCCACCTTCCTGCCAGCACCTGGAGAGATCTGGTCAGGCATCAGCTCCCATGAGGACTCTGAAGGTGAGAAGAATGTTGAACACTGATCTACTGATGACCAGAGAATCCCCTTGAAAAGGAGCTGCATCAGCATCATTCTCAGCTGTCCTGGAGTAGTTGTCTTCCCACGTTTTGCTGCCTTCACTCCCTCTGATGCAGCAGTGGGCACACTGACCCTGATGCTCTGTCCGTGCTGCTGGAAATAGGAAGTGTAGCTCTGGTCGGAATACCCTCACTGAGGTTTCAGGCTGTAGTGAAAATGTGTCCTACTCCATCAAAAGAAATACACTTATTGTCTCTCTGCTTTTCCTTTCTGCTCTCATATATATCAAGTAAACTACTCCACAATAGTTTCAGATTTCTAAGGTCCTATGTGTGCTATTTACCATTTAATCTCAAACCAAATAATGAGAGTGTTTCCAGTCTCAGGTAATCTGGACAGGTGTGTTAGTGTAGTGAGACTTAGAGCACACCATGGATATGTGGCATGTAAGTGCCTGATAAAAATCTGCCCAGAGCTGTTGTATTTCCAGCCCTAGCACGGGGCACAGCAGAGTCAATCTGTGCTGATCTTCCTGTGAGCT
The DNA here is from genome assembly GCA_013399135.1 of Heliornis fulica. Lineage (NCBI taxonomy): Eukaryota > Metazoa > Chordata > Aves > Gruiformes > Heliornithidae > Heliornis > Heliornis fulica. The sequence continues at coordinate 231,401 of VXBZ01009312.1, read as the reverse complement.
GTTGTTAGTGGTGGGTGTCATGCAGCACTCTGCCTCGTGCAGGCATTTTTGGGATAGGGGAACTCTCCAACAGCTCCTTCCCAAACTGTGTCCAAACCCCTTTTTCCTTAAGTGTGTTGACTCTACAACATGATATTTAGGGGCTTCTGGCAAGATTCTAAAATTTTAGAGGGTTGTCAGAATCACTAGAAAATCTCATTATAGCCATCTGGGATAAACTCAGATGAGAGACTAAAGGAAGCTTTGTACTACAGCCAGCTGCTTTGTGTATGTCTGTTCCTCAATCCAGTGGGTCCAGAGTGCTCTCTGCAGACTCAGAGTTCTCTAAGGTATAATTTTATCCATTTCTTCCTTTTATTATTATTTTTTGTGGATGTCTTTCATTTGCTGCTTTTCAAGTAGAGAATGAAGAGTGAAGTTTTAAGAATCCACCAATATCTTCCAAGTGAACCTGCATGCCGATGGAGAGGAAATTCACACACAGAGAACCCAAATAACCCACTGCTCTCAGTGACAGCAATCCCAATACTCCAGAGCCTCTCCCTGGAATAAGAGGATGCTATAACAACATCATGTATAAAAATAAATTATAAATAGAGCAGTTATAAAGAAATATGTCAACAATACTTTTAAGGTCAAATAACCACAAGTCTGAATAAATAAAACATGAAAATTAAAGATTGACTGGATCTGTATTTTCTTATATATGTAGCCTTCACTCAAGTATATGGGCTGGTTACAGACAGCAAAGAAATGCAAGTGATTGACATGTGTGAGTAAAGGGTTTGGTATGAGATGTAGTCCATTTAAATAATGTATTTATATCACAAATGATTGTGTGAAACCAGTATTTATAGCAAAGACCTATGTAAGCTGTAACTAATAATGTATAAATCAGCCATATAACCCTTGCCAGTCAAAAATAATGATTATTAGGTCTTTTTAATTTGTACGTGATTGCTTAGTAAGACTGAGCACTTAATTCTGTTAAAGAGATAAAGATGTTACAGGAATATAGGACCCAAAGGATGTATGTTAAAAGATGGTTGCACTGTAATGTAGTAAGCAAAACCCACCGCATTCAAAGCAGCCCTGTTTCAGCTCTGCTGCCTCAGGAGGAAATCTCTGGCTCCTTTTCATCACCTTGGTGTTTGTAAGCTGTGATGGTGTTGTCCCTTAGGGCCAAACCCTAGGAGAGAGCACACCACCCCCAGTGATGGGAGGGACACAGGCTCAAGGCCCATTCGGAGCCGAGGAGAGCTGGAAGCCGGATTATACCCACATGCTGACTTGGTGCGGGAGAATGTCTGGGCTTTGCCTGGCATCCATCAAATTATCAGGACAAACCTTTCATAGGAAAGCCTATGTATCTTTCTGATACTAATTATTGATGGTTGACTGCCATGTTGATAGCAAAAAGGACAATGAAACGGCATCTGATTGAGAGCTAGGTCTTTCAAATCAACTGTCCCTGCTTGGAGTGTGTGCTCTGAACCAGGTTTCCCAGCTTTGGATGCAGTAAGGTCACAGTGTGAAGTCATCTGCTCTGTGTCTTTTCTTTTTTGACAGCAATAAATTCTCCTGTGCTTTGGATTAGGTCTTTGTTAATGCCATATTTCCATGTTTCATAATGGGGAAACAGAGCCCTGAAATGCTGGACCGTTACACCACTGCCTTTTTATCTCTGGGAATGCTAATTAACATAATGTTATGTGTTGACTGGTACTAACAACGTTTTTCTTTGTTTTAGAGGATGTTTGGTTGTATTTAAGGTAACTAGTACTGCTTGACCGATACAAAGGCTGGCATCTTTAACATTTTAAAGCACTCCTGAGTACTTTCAAGTTTTTATTATAAATTATACCATACCTAATAGCACACCTGACAGTATAGGATAGCAAACCAGCACTCTCAGCACTCATCTGCAATATTTTCAACCACTGTCAAATTCTAGCCCTTGAAAATCTGCTGTGAGAGCCTTAAAAGCTCTGAATTTTGCTGAAGAATAAGATATCTTTGAAATATTACGTTCTTCCCTTGCTGTGCAAACAGTATGTAGCTGCATACGTATTGTTGGGATGCATGCACAGGAATGTGTGAATGTTAAGTGCACAGATGTGAGTAAAGAGGATTATTGAATACTACACATCCTGACCATGCAGCAAACATTCTAAGAACATCAATGGTATAATTAATGAAGTAATAATCTTGTGAAGGACATCTTGATTTCACTGATTCTCTCCCTGAATAGTGATTTGCTTTCTTTGCTGCCACAAGAATTATGTGAAGCCTCTTACTGAATTTTACTAGCAATGTTGCTGAGGTGTTTTTATTTATCATTTGTTTTGTTTGGTGGTTTGGTTTTTTTTGTTCCCTGGAATGACTAGTAAAAGACATCCTTGAAGTTCTTGGGAGAACAAACAAAAAAAGCAACCAAACAAAATGAGGCTGTTACTGCCTGGGAAGTCATTTTGCGATGGATAAAAGGTCAGAGTAGCTTTTTGTCAGTGGATTTTCCTGTTGGGAATATTTATCATCTGTAAAGTGCTGCATCTGCGACCTTTGTGAGTATTTTATCAATAACAAAGAACTGAATAGTTCTACCATTTCTGAAAAACCACTCATCTATATTTGAACAGTGTGGAGGAGAAAATCTTGGTGTGGAGAACTTTGGAAGAAAGTTGTATATAGTAAATGCTGTTTCTTGTGGACATTAATGACTTGCTGCATTTGTTTGAAGAGCAACAGGGTGAATATAATCTCCATGTTTTATGCAGAAGTAATTAATTCAGTTATATTCAGGTTTATATTCACTTTCTTAATCCAACTTATAGTCAGGTCCTCTGAGTGAAGCCCCGATTCAAGCCAAAGGCTACTTCTACTGCTGTGTAGTTGTGAGGCAAATAATTTTTCACAGAAGGGTGTGTGATTATTCTATTTCTTCATCCAGTGTAGTTTATTCACCGAACAAATGTATTTGCCATGTTCTTATGTTCTTTCTTAGAGCATCGTGGACAGTCTGAATATTCTTGAACATGCTATTAACTGCACTGCACACCAGAGCTTAATTTTCTTAATCTACGTGGATCTGACAGAGTCTGCAGGAGATCTAGAATATTTTAAGAGCATACAGATTGATTAAATTAGAGAAATATTACTAGTCAGAGCAGGCAACTTACAGGATTACTTATAATTTATTTTGGGGAAAAATAACTTGGTCCAAATTAGTGTGTTTTGAAAGTCAAAACATGTTTGTATAGAGGGAGGAGAAAGCTGGAAGAATAATTAAAAGACTGCTTGTGTTATTAATAATCTGATTTAACATAAATGAGCACTCAACTAGTTTCTAATTCCAAGATTAATTGCACTGGGTTAGCTAATTAGAAGGCATTGAATAAACCTGCAAGAATGACTTGCTTTTTGAAACTTTTATCAGAGGCAAAGCCAAGGTAGGATCCCAGTCTCATTAACAGTGTAAATAGCCACAGCCATTGTACTTCAAACAGCCAAGGAGCAGCACTCAACTGCTCTTCAGTTATCACAGGAATTGTCATGAGTGTAAGAGAAACCCATTTTTCTTAATGAGACAATGTAGCCTAACACTGTGTGCTGCAGGGTTTAATGGTAAATCAGGTAGGTGTGATAGTATGAATTAATGGAGCAATAGTTTGGGAATATCACTCAAATTAGTACATGCATAGGGACTTGGTTATGATTAAAGATGATGCAACATCTTTTTTTTTTTTTTTTGTGGTTTCTTAAAATACTGTTTGGTTACTTGTAGGTTTTTCCTTTTTCCTCTCCCAGGAGGAATTTTCTATATTTGGGCTGTCAGTGTAGCTTGGGGCATCTACCTATGGGCACAAACTTTTGAGGTTTCTTTCTCTGTGTAGTAAATACACATGAATCATCTATAGAGTCAGTATAATGTAGGGGACAGATAAGATTATTGCTCAAAATAGCCCCCTTTTTGGCCTACAAAGCTATACTGAGAAAAAAACCTGACATGTAAGTGTGTTTTTTGGCTCAGGTAATAGAGCTAGACCTCAGGTGCCTTTTGCAGCTGTGTGAAGTGACCCTGCATCAGGACTCTGCCTAGCAAGGCAGCTGCCCAGGGGAAGCAGATTTTATTGGAAGAGATACTGTAGGGGTGGGCAGCTGAAGCTAAAATTTTTTGTGAGGGATGTGGAGAGCTTCGTGGAGACAAAGCCGAGAGTTCTGGAGGTGGATAAGAGCCGATTCGCTAATACAAAATGTCCCTGGATGGTATCTAGCTGTGTCTCAGACAGTGTGCTCGCTTTTCTCCCTCTAATATCTAATACCTTTTTGTGGATTTTGAAGCTGGGCTGGGTCCTAGACCTCACATCTCTTCATAAGGGCTTTGAAGAAATAAGTAACAAGCACAGGAGGGTGGCTTTGACAGCCCGGCTGGGTGGCACAGCTTGTGCTCCCGCTCTCAGGGAAACATCAAGTTTAAAGAACAAACACAACCTTCTCAAGCCCGGGCTACAGGCATGAGGACTTTCAAGTTAAAATGTGATTAAAGAGCATTTCTGCCTTGCTCTGTAGCAATATAGGATTCAATCTGGTTTTATTGTTATTTTTTTTTTTCCAAAGCTTCAATAAAAACATTTAAAAACATTCTGGTGGAAGCCTAAAATTTAAGGTAATGACACCTAATGATTACATTACTGGATGAATGAATATGAGTTTTCAGAGTACTGATATCTTGAAATAATTAAATAACACGTGGTTTACTGGCCAGGTAGTATGACTTCTTTCCCTCCTGTTTTGCATGCGTCATATTATTCTTGATATTTAGTTATTTCCATCTCTTGTATGCTTCTAAGAAGAGCATTATGAGTGCATCAGAACATTAATGAACATAAATTTCCTGCCACCCACTAGGCACTTGAGGAGAATTATAATACTTTATAGGCAATATTAAGTTAGGGGTGCTAAAATTACATTTAAGTGGCTCGTTGCTAACGTTTGAATTCAGCTCAGCCAGGGTTTGAGCTGAAGTGATGACCAGCTGCAAATATTATCACAATCTATGTTTTTAGCTGGTAAAATCTTAACATAAAAGGCTCTCAAGAAAAACAGCAAGAACAAAATTCAATAAAAGGGGTAATTTTGGGGGAAATTATGATTACTTGCTAACATGCAGCTGTAATACATTTCTGTATATTGAGTTAGAAGAAAAAATAAATATTCTAAAGCACATATTGCCTCAAAAATGTTATGGCTGATTTATAAGGAACATAGAAGTTGGAAAACAGTTCTGGGGGTTATATTTAAATCTAGCCAAACTTTTATGACAACTGACAAGTTCTGTGTATGTTTTTCTATCCATTTTTATTGGTGTGCTAATTGAGAAAAATCAAGACAAAATACTACCAGAAGAGTAACAATTTGCTTATGCGTTCAACAAAAGGTATTAAGCATCCTACAAACTTTCATATATTATTTTTTCTATGGAAATAGGAATAATTAAAAAAAATAATGGAGTAATTTTTTTAAAAAGTGGATTTTGTGTATGCACATCTTTTATATGTATATGGGTAGACACACACACACATATACATATATAACAATAACAGTGAAGGGAAAACACAGATCTGCTGGATTCAGAACTAGAAATGAAAGCCCAGGGTTCATAAGCCCTGCTGCTTAACAGTGACTTCTCAATCACATGGCTGAGTAACTCCTGCCAAATTACTCACAAATTATTTTAAGGGATTCTGTGTCAGTCCTGTGCTACCAAACAGATCCTCAAATCCTTTAGATATCCGATCTTTCTCATAGGTGAGAAAATATAGAAATAAAACCCTTAAAGAACTTTTAGAACATGTCCTAGAAGTAAAAAAAAAACAAACCCAAAACCAAAAAAACCCCCAAAACTAACCTTCCAGCATTCTTTTCTATATTTGTGTAACATTTTTGTGATTTGGTTTTAATTGATTTTGATTCCAGAAAAAGCAACATGAATAAGCAACATTCTTGTAACATCTGAAAGAGCATTGTTCTTCCTTGTGAAGCATCTCCATGTGTATGATTCAGCAACCTAACATCCTAACTTATTTACCCAACATTACCCAAGCATCCCACGTTCACTGCACACATTTTCTTTTTGAGTTTTATCTTAAATTTAGCTTTAAGCTCTTCATGAAAGGAACTGTCAGCTTTCCTGACTTTGCAGCTCTGAATTCAGTTTCTGGGGGTACAGCTGGGTTGCATTGAGATGAATCTCACTGTTGCATTCAAAGTGCTCACACAGTTGCTCATTGGAAATATAACCAGTCACGTGATTTATGGATAATGACACTTAATGTGGTTTAGAGTATTAAAAATTTTTACTAAATTTTGCTTACTGATTTTTTTTAGTGAATTGAAACCTGCATTTTTCAGACAAGTTCAAGGGTGAGATGGAAGTCGAGATTCATGAAACAGATTGGAGAAGGTCAATGAATCTGAATCATCCCTTCTCACTGTCATTGGGTTGACCCTGTTATATAAAATTATAAATAACACCATGACGTTTGGAATGCAGCTGGATGCTAAATAGGAATTCCCAGCAGTTTGCCTGGCATAGCTGCAGAAAGGGAAATAATTAAATAAAATAACTGCCTTCACCAAGACAGACACTTTTCAGTGTTCTAATGACAGCAGAGTTCAAGCAAGGAAGAAAAATGAGCCGTTTGAGACAATATGTCAGAAACTGGGAGTCGAGTGACCCTCACAAACCTGTTTAGTAGTGTTTGACACAACCCATTGTTTGAACTCACTTGTCAGTGTTGTAAAACAGATTTCCAGGCATCCTGAGATTCTTGTTGTCTTGAAGCAGCATCTCTGCTGCAACATTTCTTAGCAAATGAATCACAGAGGTAATTAAGAAAATGAGTTCTGTCGCTAGCTATACAGAAAATTGTAAAGGAAACTGTGAATATAAAGTTCAAAAATAATTCCGGAATTCTGAGGCTGTATGAAGAGCCTCATCTGCTTGACTGCTTTTGATGGTAGAGTTATACTTGTAGCAATCATTCACCTTGCTTCTGCGTCAGGTAGGTTCATATTACATGTCTAACAGATTCTGTGTGCCTGAAATCAATCCAGAAAACTCAGGATGGGTGTCTACTACGCCTGCACCATTAACCTGTAGAGGCCAGAAGTGCCCCCATTTTTTTATTTTTATTTTTTCTTGTGACCAGCAACTAATCTTGGTTCATTCAACAGTTATTTTCTGGGAATGTAGTATAATTCTACCCTTTTCCCAAGCTCACGTTATTTGATTACAAATAATAAGTGAAAGGGATTAAAATTCTACTTTTGTTTGCATGTTTCAAGCCAATAAAGGGACTTCTGAGTGTCTACAGCAGAATATATATATGAATATATATATGAATATGGGGGCATGTGTGATGTTTACATGCACCAGTATTTGTGCTGTGCTTTGAGTGTTACCATGACAGATTCCTTGGTGCAAGGCCCTTTGAATCACAGTCTGCTGATTATTTGCTCATGTTTTGGAGTCAAACTCATCAGCACCTAGCTTGACTTCGGAAAAAGCCTTGTTTGTCTTCTCCATTCTGATTCCCAAAATATTAGTGATGTGAAGAAAAGGCAATTTAAATCATCAGTGGCTGCTCTCTGCTGAGTTAATATGAGATCTCTTCCCCACCACAGTATCTTCAGAGATTTCCTCTTTACTCTCATGGTGTGGGACTAAGCCCTCTTTTCATAAGTTGGTCCCTCATTTTTCCCCTAGCCTGCCTTTTTCCCCTCATACCTGTGCAGTACAGGACTTACTTCAGGTGAAGCAACGCCTGACGTTGTACAGGACAAACCCAAGTCTTACTGGTCTTCATTTCCATGCGGGTCTAGAAGGGAAAAGGGATGGAGATTCTTAGATGGAATAATGGTTGCTGTTGTATATATGCAGAATTGTTTGGTTTTGCAGCCTGAAGAAGGCTGGCTAGATGGGTAAAGATAAAATGGCTTTTATTGCATCCAACCACAGCCTCAGCTGTTTGGAAGGCATATTGGACTGTAGCTTTGTTTACTTGAAAAGCTTACTAGAAGGAGATACTGAAATTCCCTCCCCTTTTCTCCCCAATGATTATTTAGGGCTTAGTGTCTCAGAAGTTTAATAGAATCTTCCTTAGCCTAAATTTTAATAGGTTGGTACTGTAAAATATCAAGATGCCAATATATATTTTCTAAATATTTAGCAAGATTCTCTTGCTCAATTATTTAGATTGCATTCAGAATTCCTTTGAAGCAAATGTAAAGTTTTAAATGGTTTTAAAGAAAGTACATTTTCAAGTAAACTGTACAAATATGTTTGTGTACTGAAACTGCTGAATATGTTAAAAAAAATCAGTCAAATTTCAAAATTAAAATTCAAGGGATTTTTCATGTGCTAAATCAAAGTACTAGAAATTGCACAGAGGAGCTGGGAATGTTTTATTAATGTTTTGGCTTTCTTTACTAATAATGTTGTACTTGTTTCCTTTTTTCATCTATCAAACATTATCTTATATACATTCCTTTTCTTTTATAGTTTTTTTGGCAGCTCTTAAAATTAAAAAGGGGAATTTAATCTTGGCCTGTGTATACTGGGAATGTGAGGTCACAGACTTTAATCCCATAATGTTTTACCCTTTGCAAATAATTTCTTTATGGGGGAGCTAACCTATGACTTCTCTGTAACAGAAAGAGCAGTAAAATCAGCTTGGGAGGAGAAAACAGACAGATAGATGTTTAGGTGTGCTAAACCCAAGAAAGTTAAGAAGAGTTTAGGTAGTATGAGAAATGTAGCACGTTTTTCCTGCTGAATCCCAGTCTGTCTGTAGAAGCCTTGGCATTGCTTCCTGCCTCTGAGCCTGTTGCATGCTGGCTGTGAGCATCCCCAAAATCTGATGTTTCGACCAGATCTGTGCCTTCCTTAGATGCTGTGTTTATGTTTGGGCAGCTCTGTGCAACTTTGCTGCTCTGCTGAGGACCATCTGGTTAATGAATCTGAGTCCATGCACATTTTTTTTTCTGATTTTACCTGGTGTGTTAAAGAACCAGCAGGTTGTAATACCATTAGAATCCTGTAAGCCTCAGTTTTCTCCAAAAATGACACTAATCACTGACAGTTCAGAGGTTGCTACTCTTAAGCTTCCCTGAGGTAATAACATCTACCAAAATCTGTTGCTAATCCTGTGAGTTTTACATTAATTACACCAATAAACACTGGATTGATTGACTGCCCTTATTTATTTGATAATAAGCAATGAGGGATAGAGTTATCATGTGGTAATGAGACCCTGTGGTGTTACATGGTTCATCATACAGATGAGTTCCTTGATTTACAGAAAGAAAATAACCAGAAACTCCTCCCTGTTCTCCCCGCTTTGGGACTATGCTGCAACAAAATGTCCCTTGCATGTCTCCAGCTATGATTTTGGGGTCTTCTCAAGTTATAGTATACCCATTTATAGAGCTAGTGTACTTTATATACAATCATTCTTACATTCCTCCTCTTTTTCAACACAGCAGGAACATTGGGGAGTTCAGGTTTTATCTAATTTATTTTAAATTTACAATTGTAATTTTGCTTGGAGTCATAGTGCAGCAAGCTCTTCTCACCAAAGAGATAGTAAGAATATTGAGTCAGACTTTAAAATAGCAGGCAGCAAAATCCTGTCTAAATTTCTCTTCTGTTTGTTTGGATCCCCTTTCCTTGTAGTCATTCTGCTTTGGTTTGGATGCCAGTCAGACCGATATACCTGCAAAAAGCAGAACTTCCTCCAATGCAATTTTCTCTTGAGGTAGCACAGAAGTTCAAACTATTCCCGATCGACTCCTTTGATTGCCAAACCACTCTTGGTGTTGGAAGGTTTCAACAGTGCCTTCTGCACCATCTCTCTGCATGACCAGCCAGAATGTGGCTTTATTCCTCTGTGACACAGCTTGCAAATTAATTGGTATAATCAATTTAATAGGAAAGAGTAATCCAAGACCTTAAAATGCATTGTACTTGAATTTTTTAGTATCTTGAGAAGTTTTTGCACTAATTCAGTATTCATAAAGTGAAGCTTCAGGTTTATTTATTTATTTTGTGCTTTCTTATTTACTCTCCTGTTTTATTTTTTAAGGCAACTATCAATAAACATTTTAACTTGTTTCAAGTAAATGTGTCCCCTATAGCAGCCAGGCTCTTTACAAACATCTTGGAAAGGTACCTATGCACTGAGCACCAGCATGTCTGGGCTCTTTTCAGCACTGTGTGGGGAAAAACTGCAGTGGGGAAATTCCTTCCCCTCAGTCAGTGAAAGCAAACGCTGCCCCGAGGAGCCACTTATTGCCTCCTGCTGCCCAAGAAAGCCATAAACAGAGTTTCACTCTGTGATGTGCTCCTGGAGACCAGGGCCACTTACAATGCAGATCTGCATGGTCACAGCATAAAACCTGATGTTGAGATGGCCTGAATAGTCCTGCCACCACTATTCTTCCTTCTGCCTCTAAGGTGGATGCAAATAAGGCCCAGACACTCACTATTTTTACTCTTTTTCCCTGCACACCCTTGCAGCTCTCAAGAGCAGAGTTTAACGGCTAACTTTATAACTCTTGTCAAAACTCATAATTTTAAAACAATAGGAGGAGAATTATCAGGGGAATACATGTCTGGCATGGGGCAATTTTACTTCCTAGCTAGAAGAAGAATCCAGGACATTTAAAAATATAAACCAATTTCTATGGGTTATTTTTCATTTTAAGACAGCAAGGCAGCTTGTAAAGCCCATCAAATGCCTGATGTGAGCTCTAATGAGTTTTAACCTTGCTTTTTGCACAAAAAGCTTTGCAGACTTCCTGTGCTCATTGAAAAATGTGGTATTTACTGATGCACAGATTGTTTCAAAACCACTCTATAAAATCCCTGAGGACACAAGCACTGCTAATATTCATGCACTAGCATTTGAATCTTACTAGAAATGCAGTTTTTAGCTCAATTTTTTGCTTCCTACTACATTCAAGAGGTCAGTTAATCTGTGACTGCCACAACATGAGAATGCCTCTCTTCTTTTTTTTTTTTTTTTTTAGTGGACCACAGTTTTCCTATGCCCTCTTAGAATTCAGATGAGAGGGACTCACTTCACTCCCCTTGATCAGGTATTCCAGAAAAAGAGATGGACCCAAGCACAATGTCACACGTTTAAAATGCTGACAGACTGATTTAGTACTTAGTGACAACTTGGGTACACACTATAATCTTGTTTCAAGGCGCTGTCTAGAACAGTGATGTCGAAATAGTGTTCAGGAAGTCACTCTTCCAGCAATCAAGGTGACAAACTTCAGGATTAAACTAACATGATAAGGGTTTTTTTTTTTTGAAGAACTGAATGTGGGTGGCATTACTGTAAGCTGTGTTTATGTCCTTGTTCATTTCACAGGTAATGGTGATGCTGTTTTACATAGCATTGGTAAATAATGTGCAATAATTAATGTTGAATGAAATGTAGAAACATCCCAACGTGTGAGACAAGGCCATTGCCTGTTCCTAGGAGCCTGGTTTCAAAGAGGAAGGCCTAACAGTCCTGTGCAGAAGTGGATGGTCTAGGACAGATAAAATCAGGCTCAGAAGGAAGGAGAATCCTGGTCAGGGATGGAGAGCAATGCTAGAGGAGCCCTTGGACTGTGTGTGATATGTGTGACTACTGCTAAGGTGATTATTAATAAATAAAGGCTGTGCTTTGCTTTCTGGATGAAGTACTACCTCAAAGTAGAGGGGGATCTTTCTAGTTGAAGGGCAATCATGGAGGTAGGTTTGGGCCAAGTCACAGCATGTATGGAGACAGAAATGGAAAGAAAGAGCATTTATCTCAAACAAATGTCTTTAATTCCTCTTTATATTAAGAGATACTCTTAAAACCTTTTAGATTATAATCATTAATATTGGTACCTGACGAGGTGATACTTCTCTTTGGCAAGCTTGAGGAACTTTGCTCCATCTATTTTTCTCTGCTGCAACCCTTATAATGACCATTTCTAGGTTGCAAAGTGCTCATAAGTCAGCTCATCTCTCAAGTATGACAGACTAGTTCACTTTGGTTTTAAGCCATACTACCTTTCAGTGTGCCAGCATTATTTAAATAGCTTTAATAGTAGATTTAAATTTCAGCATAGTAGAATTTTTTATTTTTTTTTTAAATTTATAACTCCTAATTCCCCATAGAACTCGCATTGTGTCAATCTGGCCATTTGTCTTCATTTTTGCCTCTGCTACATTAGAGTTGGAGAAGGGGGACAAAAAACACAACCAAGCAATACTGATCAGAATTTTTATAGTGTCAAAACAGCCCAGTGACAAATGGGGCCACCCACACACATACTTGGTTGTTACACATATATGAGCAAGTCTTATACATCCTTAGCAAGATTCTTCTCTCTTCTGCCTGTCTATCTGAGGTGCATCAATGCCAGCCATCCAGCTGTGAGCTCTCTCTTTTGCTTGAATTAATAAAGAGGCAGGAGCTGCAGAGAGGTGTGGAAATCCCAGCACGCACCTCGTAAAGGCAGGTCAGCTTGGGTTGGATCCTTGGGGTAAGTCCATGATATTTGTTGTTTTCTGTGTGCTATAGTAGGCATTATTGACCAGAGTAGGAAAGGTTGCTGTGCAGGAGTAAATAAACTCAGGACTGTCTGTTTCTGCACTCTTGGTGTGTCAACTAAGAAAATAAGCAGGAGTTGGACACCCTTCCTCAGAAGATGTTGCTCTGAATGTACAGAGGCCAGGATGTTCCCTGTAAGACCCAGACTTTTGCCTTGATGGGACTTGCTGCCCACTTTCAGGAGGGGATGTAAAGTCAGACCTGGTTCACTGTAGGATTAAGTAATTAATCTTAGATGCTATAATCTTGTGACTTGGCAGGGTGCTTTTGTCCTGCTCTCACTGGGACTGCTCCCCATGTCTCAGGCTGTCACACATTCCCATCTGTTTAACCCTCTGAGACGTGGGGATGAATCCCAGTGCAGGCTGAGAAGCTGAGCACTCTGCTGTAGGCTCAGAAATCCAGAACTTTGCCCCCAGTTCAGCATATCTATGGTGCATTAATAATTGAATATGACTTAAAACATGACAGGACAAACCCCTGGAGAACCGTGTGTGCTGCAGCTTGATACTAGTACAGCTCCTGCGCTGGCTACAGGGGTGTAAAGGAGTCTGTTTGTTCAGGGCCATTACATGACCACATCATCTAGTGATTAAAACAAGTAGTAAGGCACCTCCTTGCTGTGCTATTCATGGGCTGGGAAGAGAGTGAAGCACCCCTACACCACCTAGTAACCACTTTTCAGCTCCCATGGCAGAGATGGCATTTACCTGCTGTTCAGAGGGCCTGAGGAGGTTTATTTTAGTAATTATTATAATTTGGGGCCTTGAGTTGTGTAATCCTTTATTATTATAAAGCATTTTAAAAAAATCAAATGCTTGAGCTTTGTAAATGCTAATGTACAAAGCATCAATTAAATGAACAACTACAGCATTAAAATTTTCTTCAGCTGGGGAAAAAAAGTAGTGCTCTAATCTTCTGTTTTTAATACTTGTAGCAATGATAATTTTGCTTTTTTACTTACTAATTATTCATGTTAAATATTTTACTTATTACTAAAACACTGTGATTCTGGGTTTTTTTTCCTTTTAAGAGGGAGATTTTTTTTCCCCAGTCAGCAAGAAATGAGAGCTCTGTGGTGTTTATTCAAAGACTTCTGGAGACTAAAGAGACAGGAAGAAAAATCAAGACCATAATAACTAGTAACAAAGTCAGCTAGGAGGCTTACCATTAGCAATAAGATTTTACCTCCTATATAAAAGGGCATGTGTGTCTCTTGGGTCAAAGCCAATGCACTTTTTGCACTTTATTTGTTCCTTTGAGGTCAAAGGGACTAAATCTAGCTGTTGAAAAAAGGTAAGAATTATAATATATTGTTTCCAGAAACGCAAAAAGTCTCTATATCTTTGGACCAGTTTGATATTTTAAGACATCTGGAAAACCAATAAGCACTTTCACTGCTGGCCAGTCTGAGTCTGTAATTTATACAGACTATATCCAAGGACTCCTGTTGAGTATCTGTTCTGCTCTGTTGCTATTTACCTCTGACTACTTGTAATATTATAGATTTATTCTGGATGTGAGTGTAAGTTGCAAGACAAGATATTGATTCTGAATACCTGGTAATAGAACAGTAATTGCTTTGCTTTAAAATTAAGTGACCATACTCATTTTTAGAATCTATAGTACTTCATCATTTCTAGTAGTATCTCATCTTGTGAAATAGAAGAGACGCCACACCCAATTACAAATACCCAATTAAAAACAATAGTCCGCCTTGTTTTTCACCAACAAATGAGGAAACATCTTCTTCCTTACCAGAAGTGCATGTGATTTGAACAAATGTTCCTTTTCCAGGGTGAAAGATCAAAATAAGATGTACCTTCTGAATTATTTACAGATACATACATACATACATACATATATATATATATATTAACAGAAACTCTTTCCTTGTGTTCCTGTAAGTATGCTTCCAGTTTTATGCTACAATAATAAAGCAACTTCATGAACACAAATGCAATACAAAAGCACCAGCCTTCAGTAAATAATATTTTTTTTTCTCTCTGTTACCATATTGAACAAGTAGAGAAAGAATAAGCACTGCTTCCAGTACTGACTTACTCTGCTATGTTGGAAATGGGGTCTGAAGCATTTTTCTGCTTTCAAAGATTAAATTCCCTATGGCATACAAAGAGCATATTTTTTTGAATTGTGAGTGAATTTGCATTCTTTAAAAACATCTGTTTATGAATATCTGTGATAATAATTAATATTTACAAAGTTTTAATCATGAGAGTGACATTTTAAATGAAGTATACTGGAGGGAACAGATTTGTACCTTCCAGTCATTATTGCCACAATACCTTCTCCTACAGTCTGCCAGTTAATTTCCTCCCTCTCCCCCATGGCTGCTCCCCTCCAATAATTTTATTTCTATTGTAAGTCCATTTTCTTTCTTATTTGTATGTTTCTTCACCCCTTTCCAGGGGCATGAAAACCCAAGAATGAAGCTACTGTTCTACTTAATGAGTAAGGCCTTGGTTGAGAGGGGGTAAGAGAAAGGATTTTCTGCAGGGATTTTGCTTTCCAAAAGATTAATTCAATCTTTTATAAGTTTAGAGGAACATAGGGACCTGATGTGACTGCTACACACAACGTAGGCATGCACTAAGTTAAGAATTGCCACCAATAATGTAGCAGTTCACAATAAATTTGGTCCAAATACTACTAGCTTGTTCACAACCATAAAATGAAAAAAAACCCACATCCGATGACCATACAGAACTTCAGAAAAACCTTATAATTGGGCTTGTCATACAAAGCAAGAAACAATAACTAAGCAGCTTTAAAGTGCTTTTCTTCTCCAGTTCCTCAGCAGAGCTGAGGAGGACTTTACAAAAAGTGCTCTGAGCCAACTGTGCACAAACAAGTGGAAAATCTCATTAGATTTTAACACCTTAAAGGAACTGCACTTTTTACAGTACAACCATTTGCTTTTCAGACCCTTCAGCATCTTAATCAATTAAGCACCACAGTCCTGACACTGATTCATGAAAAGGTCACTTTAAAGTGTTTTTGTTTTGCTGTACGGAAAACATATCTTTAAAGTCAATGTAAAGGGATTTTTGTCTACATAAGAATCAGTCCTATTTTTCTTTGATCTGCTTCATATTTCTCAGTTCTGTGGACACCACACATGAGGTTTCTAGAAATGATGGTAAGAAAAACAAGAAAAAAGTCTTTGACTTGTTTATCACTGGAAGGAAGAAAGATCTCTTTGCCTTAATCCTGCTCTCCCTCTTCTAACCCTCAGTAAGTTTGCTAATACCTAGTATGTAGCATAAGGTAAAAATATTGTGGTCAAGTAGCTGGAAATTTAGCATGATGCTTACCTGAGAAAAATATGCTACTGCTCTGTCCTCATTGGGGAATAAAGAAAAAAAAAGAGTGGATTCTTTAAGCTGGCTAATTGAAGATGGATGACTTGGATGGAAAGCTTAAAGAAAATTCTAGAACAGATAGATGGGGTCAAATCTCTGTTCTCCTCTCTTTACACAAAAGCAGATGTGAATAATCCTCATCTCGGTTTGTCTTGTTCACTGCTATAACTCATCCAAGTGAGTACCCCTGCTGCAGAAACCTCTTCACTTGTCCTAATTTAGACAGCCTGCACAAATGTCATCAGGTTGACCAAAGTGAAGCATCTGTTCACAATGCTCTCTATAACTCCACTGTGTAGCTTCAGTTATTCAGCCATCAAACAGTGGAGAGACAAACCCTGTATGGTTGTAACTGAAGTAAGGTGCTGCAGTGCTGAGCAATTACCTGGGTCTGGTTAAACAGAAATAAGGAGAAAAGATAAAATTGTGCTGTTTATTTTTTTACATCACAACATATAGCTTTTATACTGCTCATGATAGTTCCTGAATACCCTTGGTAGTTTGTTGAGCAACATTAACAATTGTGTGATTCTTCTCTTTCTCTTATGGTCAGAGTTAAGGGTGAAATGTTTTGCTGTCTTTTTAGATGTTCTTGTTTCTCAACATCTGGGAAAACTAGACAATGTATATTTTATTTAGAGCAGAAAGAAAGGAAGAATTTTGATTCACCTTTCCACAAGTGAGAACTGATTTCCAGGTTGCAAACTTTGATGATTGAATGGAGCTTTGGAAGGAGAGGAACAATTTCAGATTTTCCAAACCTAAATTTTTCCAAAAACTCTGCAGGAAATCTTGGTTGCTTCAGGTTTTACTCCTAATCTAAGAAAGAAATATAAAAATATTTGCATTTTTGTTGGAAATTGGGAAGTTGTGATTTTTGTGTAGCTCGCAAGGAGATGAATAGTACTCACATGGTAACCCCGGCTTTGAGAAGGGTTATTACTTGCAGCTGTTGTCTCCCATCCACTTCACAGGCTATGCCATTTGTCTGCAGAAAAGAATTACTTGTAAAAGCTCAGCAGCATTATCTCTCTCATCTTTCCTCTTCCTTGTATTCTGTATTTCTTGGTGTGAGCATCACAAAGTTGCTTGCTTTCCTTTTTGCCTGGTTACTGCAGCTGTGATCGCGGAACGCCCCAGGCTAAGCATTGCTAACAGCAAGAACACTTTTAAGGTGGCTCCAGTAGACAAGTACCCAACATGGCATGTCTATGTGTTATCCCCTCCTTGGACTTTTTGTTGTTCATTCTGCTGCTTCTGGAACAGAGTTTCACTCTCGGCAGCCTTCCTCTGCAATCTAACACACCATCTTTCAGCTCCTCTTGTCCTGAGACAACGGGGAGCCCTGTCAGTGCTGGTGGAATCAATCATTTTTGGAGAAAGAAAGAAAGAAACCCCCTGACAATAGACAGAAGATCTGGCAGGAGAAATAATTTGAGATAGTGGTGGAAAGAGGAGGAGGAGCATGAAGAGAAAAGATAAAAGCAGAAGAAGAGACAGGATCAAAAGGGAGGGGAGATGAAAAGCAAGAGCAGACAGTGGTGGAGGGAAGAAGGGAAATACTGCAGCAGCACCATGGAGCCCAGGGACTCTAAAATATGTTAAGAGTGACAGTACACTCAGAAATCAACTTTTCTTTAGCTGTGTGTAGAAACTTAAGTTTGTATTTCCAAACTTAGTTTTAACATCTACATAGCAGCAAAGCAATCATCCATTATTTTAATGCGAAGTGTCAAGGTTGATGGTGAGACTTCGCCCTGTACAACAGCAGATGTCTTGTCTCCTTTGGGAAAAAAAAAAAAAGACTGTTTTCCTGAGGTCTGTACTTGCATCCTGAGGCTACCCTATGCCTTGCAGAAGTAATGCAGAACCAGACATATAAGCTGTGTCACACACGACCCACAGTCAATCTCTGCCGGCTCACATTTGCCCAAGAAAAGATAAATATTTCTTTGAAAGCAACAGGCAGGTTGCATATCTGCCTTTTTTGTATTACCTTTAAGAATAAGAAGATAAGTGGTATTTTATTTTTTTGTCTTTTAAGGTGCCATTTAACTTTCCCAAGCAGCTGATTAGACATTAGGAATGAGAGGATAGGCAGGTGGTTTTTGTCTTATCTCTGTGATTTATTGTTGAACTCTCAAACCACTGGATTCAGCCTCCTGAAACCCTCACTCATCTCACCAGCACTAAAGAGAAAAATGCTTCTGCTTTTGATTTATTCTAGAAATACATATTTTTTATTATGAAGAACAAGTTTACTATAATGGCTTTTAGATCCCTAAGGAGAAGCTTTTCCAGCCTGATTCACATATTGATAATGTAATGCGATATATTTTCCCTTATGGCTTTGTAATGCAGGTCTCAAAAGCTCAACTTAAAAAAAAATCTGTCTGAAACTTGTGAGATGCTCCATGGAGGTGATTTGTGTAAGATGCCTAGACATGCCTACAGACCACTCTGCATCGGATGGAAAAAGCACCTCAGTAACAGCAATGCTGAAACATAGTACATGTAATACTTATTTTTATAAATGTTTCATTCCTTTTTAGGCAACATTTGTTTTCTATCTGTTTCCCTAAGGTGACTGGCATGGCACCATATGATTCATCACAATGTGACAAGAAAAACACCTCAAAGATAAAATATTTTTATCAGAAAAAGATGGGCCATTTTGGCATTAAGAACATCTAAGGACATACTCTATAGATGTAAATACATGTAACTCCTATTGGGCTAAATGTCATTTCTGTACAGATAAGGAATGGAGATTGTAAGGGCTTTAAATTGTCAGGGAAAAAACATGACAAGATGTACCAGGGACTGAAATCACCTCCCCTGAACCCGTGGGTGCCTCCAGCCTTGCCAAGAGGCTCAGCATGTCTGGTGCTGGGGCAGACCCTCAGGTATCCTCAGAGAGAACCCTGCATGGTGCCAGCACTAGGCACAGCCACACAAACCTTCCCCCTGGATAAATCATCAATGTCTTTATCTTTGCAAAAACATTTGATTTCTGGAGTGTGTGCTCAGCAGGGCATCTGGGAGCTCTCTGCAGGCTGTGCAGCTTCTCAGCAGTCAAAACATTCCTGGCCCTTCACTGCCTCGCCTACCCAGAGGCTCTGGGAATGGGCACCATTGGCAGTCCTAAGGGGGACAACACAGGGGTCGTAAGTAGAGCCAAGAATTGAGCTTGCAATGTGAGGTTAGGACCACTGAGGCACCTGGTGAGGTTTGGTGTGAGCTGGAGGAGAGACATCTCTGAGGCCTTGAGAGCACCCCCAGCACTGCGGCACCACTGGGCATCCCTGGGGCAAGGCTGCATGGTCGGCAGCCCCGGTCTCTTCCCCACCACAGGGGAAGCCATTCAGTTTCTGGAGGAGCAAAGGTTTTCAGCAGCATTAAGGTGTTTTGCTCTCTCTGGAGTTACTAGAAAGAAGAGTTAAGCAGCTGGCCAACCTTTAAGAAGTTCCAGGAACTACAGCACACACTTCTAATTCATCTTATTTAGGCATCTGAGATGCTTAAATGCCTAATAGCACCTCCATTCCCAATGCAGCTGTTTTGCAGGGCTTTTGGAGATAGGGGATGGTTTTAACCCCAGCTTCCTCTGTATGTTCACAATCATCTTTTTGCTGAATGTTCTCTAAATATAAGTTTATATTTTACTGGCTTGGGGCCTGTTTGAAAGCCCACTAAGTTACAAGCAATGTTGATCTTTTTTATATCAGGCATTTTTATTAGATCCTCTGTAAACACTACCTTTAGTAAGCATATTTTCAATAACATATTTGGGAAACAGGCAGGAAAGGCTTGAGATCTGTCTCTGAAGAAATTCCTTCTGCAGAATTCACCTAGGCCAGTATCTAGGAGGGGTGAGATTGGCTGGGGAGATGAGAGCAGCAAATCCCACATCTGCCATTCAGTGAACCTCAGAATAAAGTACTCAGGACTGTTGTTAAAATAAATTAATTAAAAGCCAACATGAGGAATTAAAACATTTCTGAATGTTTACCCAGATTGAGATTCATTTCAGTAATGTGGATATCCAAAATATTTGTATAATTGAGGTTTTTTAAAGTTTCAGTTCTTGTATGCTGTCTTCATTATTGTGGCACTGTAAGGGGACAATGGCACAGGGAGGTTTCCAGGCACTGACATAGTCTCTGCTCTAGTAAATGCCAGATCCTGATGGTCTGGCTGGAGAGCTGGTAAAAAGGCAGGGGTGCTACCGTTGCCCACAAGATGAATTGTCTCCCAGTGCCATTCAAGAACAAAGTTTTTCTGTTATCTCCATCCCTACAGATGAAAAGCCCCCAGTGAAGTGGTGCTGCATCACTTGTTCTCGCTGGGGTCTACAGGCCTTGTGCTGCTGGAGGAGGCAGCACCCCTACACCCCCTTCTTTTGTATTCCTCCTCGACATCATGGTAAGTCCCTGTCGTGGCAGGGGAAAGCAAGTGCCTGCTTTTGTGCAGTGTGATGGGTGGGAATGATGCTGTGATCAGGAGTGAGCTTCCCTGCCCACACAATTTCTATGCTGGCAGCTGGGTACCTGCCTGAATGCTCAGTGCACCTGAGTACTTCTCTCTCCATTTATATATTTATTTCTGCTCTTTACTGAAGCTTTTAGTTGCATCAGGGCTTTAAGAGTCCCAAAAGTGCATCTGTCTGGTGCTCTGGGTGGGAATACTGTGAAGCAGCATAGGCAGCTGCTTGGGGAATACACAGAGGGTGGGAGCTGGTGGAAGTGGTTAACGTGAGCCATGTCAGAGTAAGATGACACTTGAATTGTTTGTGCTATGTATCTAGCAGAGATGTCACAGCAGGTGGCCAGTGGAAAAGTCACCATTTCTTGACACCTACCATATACTGGTACCAGAAATATCACCACTGTTTCCTATTTTGCAGGCAGGAAATATTGACAACTCAAATGCAAACTGGAGTTAGAACACGGAGTAAATGCAGGGTTATAACACCTGGTAAGTGCTACCTTGGAAATCAGGCACATTGAAGACAAGTGCTGTTCTTAGTTGATATGTCAGGTCACTGACATCACAAGGAAAGGAGTCCAAGGAAGAGAAGGTTAATAAGCTTAATTTCGCTTTTAAGATCAGCAATATTCAGAATTAACATTCAAAATGGGGCTATGGCCCACACAGTGGTTTCTGAATGCTCCTCCCTTATGATAAATTCAGAAATAGTACTATAATCACACTATGAGCTGCCCATTGTAGTCAGTCTCCCTGGGTTTAACATTTTAATACAAAATGGTATTCATCAGAGTGTCAGAGCTGGAGTACCTTGTGTTTCTAAATGTTTTACAGAGGGAAGGTTTCCATGGCTGCCAAGGTTGTCATGCATATCTTTTGGGATAGAGCATCTTCATCCTCTTCAGTGTCTCCTGGCTACCCCAGGGTCTCTTCAAAACCGCAAGATGCTCTGCAATCAAAAGGACCACAAAAACACAGGGCTGTTTCCCTTTACATTTTTGCTTGGCATGAGCTAGGATCAGGTCCCAGACTCAGAAAGGCAGACAAATCAGCTGGGCTTTCCGATAATTTTATGATGCTCTGGGATTCTAGTACTAAACTGATTGAAAGAGCACTGCAGAAATTATCAGAGGGCAGGTCCTGACCACAGTACCATGCAGGGAGCGCTCTGCAGAGCTGAACCTACTATTCTGCTGAACATCTGTCCCTTTTTCTAAATGTTCTGTCTTGTTTTATTAGTAAAAGACACTATTTCTTTCCAGCACTGACTGAGGGAAGGAGAGAGGTTGCAGAAGAAGATAAGTACATGCAAAAGGTAAGGTACACAGACTTTCCATTGGTTTCAATGAGAAGGACACAAAGGGGGGAACCGTGCTCCTGTTTGGCTATGTTGGCTGAAAACCTGGGCTCGGCAGGGTGACGTGTGGGCCATTGCTGGCCACCTGTACTCTGAAACACCATGTGTGCAGCAAATCCAGGCTGCTCCCACTGCCTGTGTAAATCAGTAGTGTTTACAGCAGGGGTAACAGATATGATACCATGTCTGTCGTCCCCGCAGTCCTGTGTCAGAGCTCTTTCCAGACAGGTGACAGCAGCCCCTATCCCTGCAGCCCATTCATTCAAATTCATTCAAATTATACTGACAAAATGGTAAAGAAACTCTGCTCTGGCAGTCTGATGTTTTGCTTATAGAAATGGTGATGTTCAAAATAAAAATAGCTTGAGATCCTGCCAGTGTGAAAACTATTATAAAACAAGAAACTATTTTCCATCAAAACCAGTCACTGATTGTTCTGGAGAAATACACAAAACATGCTATCTTGAGCTTTCTTGTGTGAAAATCAGGAAAAAACCCCAATGTTGTACTTCATGTCACTTCAATCCCACGTTCTGGGCCAGCTGGCAACCCTGGAATTTGCAGATTGTAGTTGATTCTTTAATTGTTTTCCAGTTATTCATTTTAAGATTTCTAAACATAATCCCAGACCGTTCAATTAACATCACTTCACAGTGCACACACTCTGCCATCCATCTGCTCAAGTTGTCTTTAACTGTGACACCGTCTTGTATCTGGTGTTCATAACTATCAAGCGTATCTCCAACATAATCCACCTTCTGTTCCCACCTAGAAAACAGGTTTTGCCATTTTTTATTCTGACACCTGTGCAGCTATCAACATTTTTCCAGTGGAGATTTGTCACTAGTGAATGTACGTGTTGGGAACTGAGGTTACTTTAATACAGTCACAGAAAAAGCAAGTGATTGTATATTTTAAGGCTAGAAGGGATTATTGTCTGCTCTGGCCTCTTCTGTAACACAGACCATAAAAATTCCTTGCTTTAGTGCCTGATACTGGTTTAATAATGTTAATAATTGAATAAAAGTTTGTTATAAAAAATTAGTTACTACTCAACATTTAACTGGTAATAAATCCATGTAGTTATCCTGGATATTAGCTACTCTCACTGATAAAAATTTGCATCTTATATCCCACTCTGAAACTTAAATTTTGACTACAAACATTTTGTTTTATTTAGGATGAAAAGCTTTTCAACCCACATGCTGGCTTTTGCATAGTTTCAAACCTTGTCAAATCTAAGGCTCTTCTTTGGATAAAGAAATAGTTTTATGGTACCGCTTTTTTAACCATAAAGTATATTCCTGGCCCTTGATTATTCTTAGAGCCATAAAAGCTAAGTAGTTAGTCACACCTCTTCCTAAAATACAGCTACAGAAAGAAGATGGTATACCTGCTATTGTGTGCCAGCAGCTGTGAATGTAAAATGATACAGGCTCCCCAGCCTGAGCTTGACCTGAGAGAGAAAAACAAGTGATCATTGTCTACTCATCTTCTTTGCAGTAGGGTTTTGTATTCTCTTCCTCTGCACCCTTTAGTAGCTCATTTCCCAGGAGGAAGGTCCTGTTGCCCAGAAGGTACCAGGGAGCTCCCTACACAACAGGTTTCCTGCCCTTCTCTGGGCTCACTGTAGCTTTGCTACTTTGCTCCTGGTTTCCATGATACAGGGAACCTTGTGAAATTTTCAGTTAGGCAGCTCAAAAAAAGAAAACCCAAACAACCAAACAAGTCACTGTTTCCACAAAGCTTACTTTACCTGGAACTCACTCCTAACAGGCCTTGTGGGCACTGAAAGCTTGATGAGTTCAAAAAGGAACAGACAACTGTCAGGTGAGTTAATCTCACCAAGGCCTTCAAACACCTGCAACCTCTGATTCAGAAGGTCACTCACGGATTACCTAAAGCTGAGGTCATTGATTAGGAAAGGGTCAATATCTGTGCCTCTCTCATTACATTCAAGCTGTGAAGTGCCTACAAGTGTTCTTCATCAGGAGTGGGGAGGGGTTCTGGAAGAGTTGCTCTGGGCTTGGGGTATGTGCTGTGATAAGTTGTGCTGTGGCTGGTGGTAGTATGTCTTGAGGGGTGTCTTGCTGCCAAGGGATGGATCTACTTCAGCTCCAAGGATCTGAAAGCTCTGAGTGCTTTTGGCTTGACTTTCATGAGGATTTATTGATCATCCTTCTATGTTTGAAGTGCTGTTCCTCAGAGCAGGCTGCAAAAAGGTAGGATAAGGGGTTTTTTTTTGCCTATGCTGTGTCCTGCAGCACCTTTCCTGGACTACAGAGTGGTTCTTTTCTTCCCCTTTTTATTGTTGTTGTTTTTAGAGATTTAAAGGGAACTCATGTTACAATATAGTTGTCTTTTATGGTGCCTGTGTTGGTATAAGCAGATTGTGTCTTGATACTCCAGTATTATCCTGGATGGGAACTGGTTCTCTGTTTCTTGGGCACTTCTAGCCCCAAGCTTGGTGTGGATGTGGTACATGCTGATGAAGGAACATAAGTGGTCTTAATATGCTAATGTACATTCTGGTTACTAAACCACAGACTAAGCTAATCATCTTTCCCTGTTGCATATTTATGCATGCAGATTTTTAATTTAGGTGCCATCTATTTATTGCTCTCCTATGTTTAAAGCTAACCAATGGCACACGGAGCTCCATATTGTTCGTGTACTAAAGCAAAGCTGTGCTGCTCTTTATATTGTTATCTGAAAGCATTCCCATTCTTCAGTGCCTCAAAACCACAGGGTCCGGTTTAGCAAACCTTAAGCCACATGAGTGATCCCTTGTCCCCTGAAATTAATGGAATCCCTCGTGTGAATGAGGATCACGCTAGTGAATGAAGGGTTTTCAGACCAGGTCCCTAACCCATTTTTAATTAACCTTCTGAGAAAGAACATACAGGAAAACTCTGGCTCAGTGGTGAGCGGTCAATAAACCATGTCTTTGTAATGCCTTCCTTCCTTTACAGGCCCTTTGTGTGAGGCTTAAGTGAAATGGATCTCACTGTCTATATCCCTTCCTTACTTTTCTCTTGCCCAAGACAATTACTTTATAAATGTCATCGTTTCTCTCTATTGTTCCCTTTTTGGGTATATTTGTTCATGTCTTGTTGACTGCTAGCTGAACTATTTCTCTTTATATTGGGGGGAAGAAAAGTAGACAAAATGGAGTCTGAAGTGAGGAAGTGAGATTCCGTCTTATTTTAAACTCTGGTAAATAAATACTGATGTTTATGTTAAGAATTCAGAAATCTAAGCTTTTGTTACATGAAGTAGAATCTTCCATATATTTCAATATTGCTGACAATTCATCCTACATATAAATTTTTAGGATTTAGAGGTTTGTCTTTATAATAATCTTTTGTAATTTGCAGCCTTGGGTTCCACTCAACGCTTTAAAATGCCAGTTATTGTCTGCTGTTACAGATTAACCATGGTGGCCCAGAACCAAGATCAGCAGGTGACAGGAAAATAGGATGTTAAGATGTGCTTGTCTAGTTAAAGTGTTTTCTTTAGGGGACAAAACATAAAAAAAAAAAAAGAAAAAAAAAGACTGGGCAACTAAAAGTGGTAGGAATTAGTAGAGATAGAGAAAACATTTCTTTCCTTTAGAGAAAGTTGTCTTTTGAGAATTGTTTTGTGGAGTTTCTCATTTTTCAATAAGTATCAGAAAATCCAATGGATTTCTTCTTCCTTGAGTGCTTCAGTAAAGACAGTAGGTTGATGTTTAGGTGTTCTACAACTTGGGAGTACTTTTAAGTTACCTATTTTCTTGTTTTCTTTCTGGATGCTGCGTGTTATTTGCTGGAAAACAAGAATTCCACTGTTGCCAACTTTGCAGATGGTCTGAGGGTATTGTCAATGTCTGTCTCTTAACAGTCTGCAAGCAGGGATTTTTCATCTTTAGCTTCCCAAGTCAAAGAGACAGGGCAGTGTTATACAGCAGCTGTGAGCTCAAATGTAAATTTTTTCCTGACTTGTGACTTCATGACTCTGAGTACTGGTGTTGCCTTCCTGGCTGTATGCATCCTTGAAAACTGGTGTGGGGCAGGGTTGGATACCATCCGTTAAACAGTGTAACACCATTAAGTTTATTCCAATTATTTTAGCGCACAAGCTGAGGTGGAAGAGCTACCATTGTAAAACTTAATATAAATATATTGTCTATATATAACCAATCCTGTCATGGTGCATCCTAGGTGCTTCATTCTCCTGTCCTCTAGTCTTCCTTTCCTAGACCTTCAACAAGTTATTTAACCTTTGTGATCGGGGACAAACTGTTGCCTGATCTCAAAATGTCCTCCTTCCTCTAACTTGTATTTCCTTTTGAGAGTTCTGTGCATCATACTCGTAATTCCCCTCTGTGCCTTCTAGACTTTATCCCTTGGTCTCAGAAAGGAATTAATAATCCTTCTGATAATTTGATCCTTTTAGCCCTTCACCCTCTCTCTTTTTTTTTTTTTAGATGAATTTTTGCAGCCTAAAAATCTCCTATTATGAAATTACAAATGGCTCTTAAACTCATTTTTGCCTTCGATGGTCTATCATCTTAAGTAGACTCAACTCTACAGTCTGTTATTTACAATATGTGTTTGTTCACACACTTAATCAAACAAAGATTTACCATTAGTAAATAAATCAGACTTTTAGAATATAAAATACTTTGGTTTGTAATTGGAGAACCTTTAAAACCCCACATAAAACCAGTTTCTTAAAACTGCAACTTATTCACATAAAAGGATGTTTTTTCAAGGGCTGCATCACTATTTTGAATTTTTAAGTATGCTGATGTCTTGGATTTCAAAACAAACTGAGCATTAAGATCTTCTGAAGGCAGCAGTCTTGAGGTTTTTTTTTTAATTAAAATATCTAAAAGTAAATTATCTTATTATGAATATTTTGATGATAAGACTTTTTAACAAACTTTGCATATTTAAGGGATGGGGTAAAAGTGCCAATTTTCAGCAAGCTGAATCAGCAGTATGTGTTCCAGCAAATTTCTATCGATGCTTTTAGTCCTAAAGAAGTCATTATGGGTGAGTTGCATGACTGGAGGGAAAATATTAAAAAATATAATTTTGTTTCTTGGTAATTTCTTCATTGGTAAAGTGGTAAGTACTTTTCCAGCTTTCTTCCAAGATCATCTGTGATTTTTCCCAGTGCAGCTCAAAGAGGCCTGATTATCCTGTTGTTGATAGGCTGCACTGATTTGAACCTCTCCTAAACATCTTTCAAGTCAGCTTTTTGCCTGATATAAATAATAAGCTTCCTGGGATGTGTGTGGTGTTTCAAAGTGCTCCTGAATACTATACAATGTCTTTTCTGATAAATTCCATTGGATGAAACTGAATTTGATTTGTGACTAGCTCTCTTGAGCTCTAGTCAAGCTATTCTCTTTAGTACCTATTTAAATAACTTAAATTTATAAGTGTCCTTTTTCTCTTAGTTGAAGACACAGGATTATTATGGAGACTATCTCTGTGTCTAGTTATTTTCTATTTATCTAGAATTACTAAAATGAGCTTTTGGAATTCAATTGTCTTTGTGATTTCCTTTTAATATGGAGAGATAAAAATGTCAAATATGAGAGAGCTGAATCAAGCATACAGCGGTAGAGAGGGGTTAGAGACCTTGAGCTTTGCACCATGAGAATGGCAAACACTGCAGGGACAGAAAGGAGCTCACAGGGAGCAGGGAAGGCACTGTGGTTTGATAGCTCCATAGGTAACTGGCCTGTCAGTAAATGAGAACAATGTGTTATAACAAATTATAGCAGTGATGAGAGAAAGGTGATACTTTTACGAAGTGTAATGAAGGCTAAAGCCTATAATGTGCTGTATAGCTTAACAGTCAGTATTAAATCAGCAGACAAAACATTTGCTGAGATGGTGGAAAATCTACACAAATGCCTTTCTGGTATCTAACCAATGAATCTGCTTTCATAAGGAGGCTCAAAAGAGAAAACAAGACAATTCTTGAATTTCTCAGCTCAAAAAATTAAAATGATGTGTTAACAGACCAGATAGGGTATTACAAGCAAGTACAAACCAGTCCGGAAGGTGGTTACTGGCTGGAGTAATCGAGAGCAGCTCATGGGAGAGCAGCAGGGCAGTGGAGGACATTGAAACGCTGCCACAACTTGTGTAACCACGAAATGGTGTGCTAAGGAGAAAGCTCAACCCCAACAAGAAAGCAGCATGCCTTGTCTCTGACTTATCATGCAAATGTGTGCTCATGTGAAGTAACTAAAAGAAATTGGGATAGAGAGAGAAAATGCACAGGATGCTTCCAAACCTATTACCCTTTATGAAAGCAATATAAACCGTGTTCAGAGCTGTGATGCTGCAGAAGGCAACACCTATTGTAAAAACACTAGTATCTTTTCAGCAATTGCAGTTAGGATACAGTAGACAAGATATTATTGTATTTTTTTTGTTAGAAGTGGAGGGACTAGAATCTGAAATGTATTTTTGCCAGTGTTCTCAGACACCAGAGGTGAAGCAGCAGTACAACTTAATGTTTAAATGTGCAGGAATAAATCAGCATCTTCTAAAGTTTTTTTTTTTTTGCAATGGGGGTAACGTGGAACTATAAAGCATTCTGTAGTGTGCTACGAAGGAAAGATATCATTTATTACATGGTAATGGCTGGCAATGTGATTTAGATGGATTGATAGAGCTTAACAATTTTCCAAGCTTTCCATGGTGTTGGGAGGAGGTAATATATGACCCACAATGGAAAATAGCTGGACTTTTCCATATAGCTGGTTTCCCACAGTTTTTAGGACAATATCAGGATCTTAAATTTCTATTGTTCAGTAAATACCACTCATACAGGTTGCTAAGCTACTTTAGTACTTAGAAAAGCAAGAGAAATAGGAGGAACTTCAGCCCCTTAGAAACTGGAGTGTGATGATGGTGGAGCGATACAACAGACTTCTAGTTGTGATCAAAAAGCATTGAGCATCTCTGTGCCCAAACCAAATTCACTATTTACCTGTACCTTCAAGTTAGTAACGTTTAACTGAAACAGTGGGTGAACTTTTCCATTATTTGATGGTAAACTCCCAAGTCTACCTAGAGAAGTGTCTGTGAAATTAAAAGTTGATAGTCAGAAATACTACTTTCAAAGACAGTTCTAATATTAGATAATCCTATCAATGCCATCATTACTCATTTTTTAGCACTGAACAATAAAACAGATGTTTCATGGCATTCCTAGTGCTCGGTGTTATGAGGAATTTAATGTCATAGAGCACCTTAAATAGGACTGCTGAGAAATATTCAAGAATATGTAGGGAACAAGGAAAATCTGAACTTTTTTGAAGATTCAACTATGATATAGATGGCAGAGTTCTACCCATGCCTTGTGACTTATCTTTAGGTATCTTAATCTTCAAATGTTCCCCATGTGTACCTCTTTTTGCAGATAGTGAAGGTTTTTTCTGAAGGTTTTTGCAGTTTTATGGCAGTAAAAGCATTCAATCTGCAGAATGGAAGGTTACAGAATGAATAGAAATGCACTGATTCACGTGACATTTGGGGACTTTCCATGAGTAATGGTGTTCATATTGTGCAGGAGAGTCCTTGCACACCTTTGCCTATAAAGTTACCTTATGATGCTTCCCTAAGTGGAACAGGAGCAGTAATTTCACATCTGATGGAAGATCAGAGTGAAAGGTCCATTGCCTTTGCCTCTGAATTCCTTACATTGGCAAAATGGAGCTGTGTGGAAATTGAGACAGGATCTCTGAGCTATTCTTGGCAGTTAACACTTTCCAACAGTCTTGTGCAGGTAATGATTTATGCTGGTTGAAGACCATCAACTTCTAGTTTCAGCTTTAATCCTCAAAAAAAAAAAAAAAGTCCCAACCATTACTGCTACAAAGCTTTTAAGATGAGAAGATAGTTCACTGTAGTAGTATTGATTTCAAAACTGCCAACAGCCTCATGAATGCAGATTGTTTGGCAAACTTTCCATTGAAAAATCACCATTAAGGGTACTGAAATGGAGTCAGCAGCAGTCTATAGACTTTGCATGGCCCCAATTAAAACTCTCAACAAATGTGTTAAGATTAAAAAATAATCTGAAGACTAGCACTTGTGCAACATGAAGTGGGCAGGCATGTATGTACAAACTGGTATGAGTAGCATAACTAACGTGTCCTTCCTACCAATTTCTCATACATCTTCCTTATCCCTGGAAGAAAATAATTGTGCTCTTCCATGGCTTTTAAAGCTTCACCCTTCCCCACAGTATTTCCAGTTGTGTGTTCCTTGACTTCCATATGGTTCATTACTGTATCATGTTGAAGGCAAGAAGTAGCTGGTGCTTCAGCTCCAAACCAAGTGCTTGCAACCTCACAGCTACTATGCAGCTTTCCCACCTCACAGGCCAAGAACAAAAGATAATGTGATGCAGCCTGCTCTGTGGGGTCCCTCACCTGCAAATACCTTCTGTAGCTCATCTTGATGGATGGAATGTCTCTGGTTAGCTGCATTTTGATCTCTCTGAAGTTTTTTTTTTTTCCTGTGAAGCCTAGTATATAAAAGGATATTGGAAAGAAATGGAGTAATCAGGTGGCTCCATGAGTATAGCTTTTACATAGGAGGAAAGTAAAGTGGCAAGTTAGAGCAGAGATAATTGATGGAAACTTAGGGTGATAATGTCACAGTTTTATCCTTTGTCTTGTTACACAGAAGTGGCATTGAATGTGATGTAGAAAAGTAGGTTGTTTATTTGTTTGTTCTGCAGGAGGGACACTCACTGAAAATACAGAGAAAACAGCATAGCCAGGTAGCAATGTGTGCTATTACCTGTGAGCTTCCTCTTTGCTTTTACTTGGAGGAGCTGCCTTTGAGATTTTTCTGCAAGGAAAGTCTAGCTACAACAAATACCCTTGAAAGTTCCAGAGTGTTTGTTTGATGTCTGCTAGCCACGCATAAAGACACATAATGCATCATCACCTACCACACTGCTTGTGTATTGCATTATGTGTCAACTCTGATTTTGATAGTTAAGGTTGGAGTAGTATTTAGCACGTGGTTTCTCTGGGTGCTCACCTTGCAGAGCAGGAGAGCCCGTTAATGAGCACAGAGCAGCTGTTTGAACACCTACAGAGTGGCCGGGGTGGTTCTGGCAGCACACAGAAGGGCACAGCAGCGATGTGGGGCCAGTTTCCAGCCCTTGGTAATAAGTTGTGCTTGTTTTCATCCAGAGACCGGGTTATTTCCCCACACTTAGCAGTTTTGGGTAAGGATGTAGGATAATTGTGCCACAATGGTGGTATAGCAAAAGATTACAGATTATTATAGATCATCTCTGTATGTATACAAAATGCATAATTAGACTTTTTTGTATTACAGTACTGCAAGTATAGATGTGCAGAAGTGCAAATATTGTAGAGAGCATAAAGACAGAGTAGCATAACTGGCACCACATCCATGAAAGTGGAGGCAATTTGAGAAGTGATCACCAGATACTCCATATGCTCAGAAATTCTGAATTGTTTATGGAAAAAAAACGTATTAAATCAGTTTGCTTAGCAATGTCTGCCACTACCTCTGTAGTGGTACCTGCTCAGCAGTTGCCTGATACATAAATGCTATGCAGGACATGCTACTTGGATCTTAAAACATTAACAATGCAGTGATCAGAGTTGGATGACAATCGCGGGTTCTACTAAAGCAGTGAAGACCCTTTGTTTCCTCTGTTAGTGTCGACAGAAGTGTTGATAATCTGACATGTTTGAGGTAAATGATTTTTTTGCCACCTTTTCTTAAATTGTAATTTCATAAGTGGCTGTTGACATTTAGCAGTGAATGATGCGGTGAGGATGCCAACCAAACATTCTAATCAATATGAAAATACACTGAAGTGGGACTGTAACACCACCTTATCCAGGTACCCATGTAATGTTTGCATCTCTGTTGGGTTAACCCTGTTCTAATGCTCTCCAGAATGGTTGCCAAAATACTGGTTTCCATTAAATTGTATAAGAATACATCTATTATAAATTTGTGATGATTTAATAACTAGCTGACATTCTTTCTTCTTTACTACTTTAATAATGATGTGGCATACTCATGCTTATTTAAGATAACTTTCCTATTAATTGAGTCCACAGGATGGCCCTTTCATCTTGCTAAGTACTGGGTTATGGGTGAGTTAAGACCAGCACTGTAGCTATTGATCTCTCTGCCCTAAGATCTTATTTTCAGAAACACAAGCTGGTTTATGTGCTTCATTAACGTTTGTTTGTTCTTTTCCATGATAATGTGCTGTTTGTCTCTTGCTCAATAATTGACATAGATTAATGCAACATTGAGAGCAAAAATCACCAAGGAAGAAAACTGCTGCACTAGATTAACTTCCTAGGTCATGTTCCTCCAGTTTCATGATCTGAGTGGGGACTGTGATTATCATAAAATAATCAAACCCTGGAGTATTTTGAAGTTATGAAGCATAACTGCTAGTGCATGACTTCCTGGAAATAATCAGTTTGAGATCCCTTCTTCTGCCAAATTAGTTAGCATATACTTGCTTACATGTATTTACACATATGCATGCACACCACAAGAAATATACTTTTTTTACTGGAAGAAAAGCATCAAGAAACTAGAACTGGGCAAACGCCAGGTACTTGGCACACTGAAAGACTGACTTTAATTTGCTTATACTATCAGTGATAAGAATTGCTATTCCCTTTCTGATGTAGGTATAGAGATATCTTGCACTGAAGTAAAGTTTAATCGGCACTGATTCAGAGGGGTTTCTGAACATGCCAGAGGCAAGGGATTAGAGTAACAGTCTAGCTTAAACTGTTGGAATTTCTCAGCCATGTATATATGTCAGTTAAAAATATACATCTGAACAGTATTGGGGCTTTCCTCATAGCATGTTGTGGTGGTTTGACCCTGGCTGGAAGCCAAAATCTGACCAAAGTGGCCCTATCACTCCCATCTTAGCTGGACAGGGGAGAAAATATATCTTGAGAGCCTCTGGAGTTGAGATAAGGACAGGGAAAGATCATTCTGCAATTAGCATCATGGACAAAACAGACTCAACACAGAAGAAAAGCAAGAAAACTCTCTAATTTATTACACTGCACTGCAGAAACACACAGAAACCAGAGTCAGATAATGAGAAGTACAAACAGCTCTTAAAACAATCCCTCACCCCTTCCTCCTTTCTTTGCAGACTGAACTTTATTCAAGATTTTCTCCTCCCCAGGATGGCATGGGGTGGTGGGGAAATAGGAACAGG
>VXBZ01009312.1:176412-198147 GCA_013399135.1 Heliornis fulica | reverse complement strand
GGGGGGAAACCCACTTCATCACGGTATTCTCCACAGGCTGCAGGGAATCTTCTCTCAGCGCCTCTTCCTTCCCCCCTTCACCGACCTTGGTGTCTGCAAAGCTTCTTACATCTTCTCACTCCCTTCTCTGGTGGCAAAATGCAGCTGTTTTCAGTCTTCTATCTCTAAAATGTGATTCCCAGAGATGCTGTGACCAGCACTGATTGGCCTGGCTGGCCTTGTTGGCAACAGGGTTTGGGAGTTTGGCCTTGGGAGCCCAGCTGGGATTTACATTGTCAGACTCCTAAGAAACTTCTAGCCGCTTCTTAAAGAAGCCACATTGCGAACACACCACACATGTTGATGGCACAAAGTGATCTTTTCTTTTTTTCAGAGCACATCCCCTATACTTATGTCAGTCTCAGTAGATGATGCTGCCTATTGAATTGGTGGATTTGTCTGTGCATGACACACTAAACTAAAATAGCATCTCTGTTTTTCAGTTTCTGTAGTTTTGTCAGGTTGGGTCAGGGACCTGCCTTTTCTTTCCTTTAGTACTGCTTTCTCAGTTTAACATGAATTTCAGGAAGTGTAGAATGGTTGGACATATTTCAGAGAGAGTCCAGCACAGGGCCATCAAGATGATGGAGTGGAACATCTTCCTTATGAGGACAGGCTGAGGGAGCTGGGTCTCTTCAGCTTGGAGAAGAGGAGACTGAGGGGTGACCTCATTAACGTTTATAAATATGTAAAGGGTGAGTGTCAGAAGGATGGATCCAGGCTCTTCTCAGTGATGGCCAGTGATAGGACAAGGGGAAATGGTTCCAAACTGGAACATAGAAAATTCCATCTTAATATAAGGAGGAACTTTTTCACTGTGAGGGTGATGGATTACTGGAACAGGCTGCCCAGATAGGTTGTGGAGTCTCCTTCTCTGGAGACATTCAAGACCAATCTGGACATGTTCCTATGTGATCTAGTCTATATGATCCTGCTTGGTCAGGGGAGTTAGACTGGATGATCTTTTGAGGTCTCTTCCAACTTCCAATATTCAGTGATTTTGTGATCTGCTCCCTTGAAATTGTGAGGTCAGTGCAAACATGTGAGACTGCTTTCATCAGATGAAAGCAGAACCAAATGTGTCTTCAGCCCTATGGATCCTTAGTATATAGTGCCAGGGCAGTGAGGTTCTTTCTAGTTTTGTACAGGAAATGTTTTTCTTACAGTAAAAATCTACACGAATTTGGAAAGCAATTTGCAACACTTGAGAAATGCCTGATAATATTTTTTCTTGAAGAATTTGGTCACTCCAAAGAATGAAATAATAGGGCTTTTCAATAGCTTTCCTAGACAACCTTTTTAATAATGTATTTCTTACTAGAAACAATTTTTCAATGCCTGTTGATTATTTTTCCCCTCTTTTGAATTAATTATTCCAGAATATTTTCCTGGATGTCAGTTTTGTCAGCATTTCTGCCATACACACCTCTTCTTAAACATTGTGCTCAGCCACAAAACTGGATTCTGAATTCAATCATTTGCAATCTTTGGAAAAGATTTCCAAAGCTTTGTGTTTGCAAGATGCAAGTCTTAGTGTAACCTCTCCAATGAAAAGTGTATCCCTAGAGAACATTGCACTGAATTTCACTGGGACAAATCTGAATTCTGTGGAGACATGTGGCAATTTAATGGGAATGTATACATGTATACNCAAATCTGAATTCTGTGGAGACATACCTGGTAGACATCAGCATGAGATACCAATCTTATATTAAATATCACCTGAGTGTCTGGACCCGAGAATCATTTTGGGGTCTTAATTCTCATGGGTTGACCAAATATCACAGGTTTGAACACCTTCAGTTCTTATAGCTAGTGTGCATGTTCAAATTGAGTAGACAGTTGTTCAGGATGTAAGGTTAGCTTCTTTGTGTGAACTTCCTCATTATTGTAGTCAGTCACAGGAGCATGGACTGTGTCTTGGAGCATGTTAGTCAAACTGTAGATGTGTCATTTGTTAAGACAAATGATTGTTCCTTGAAGAAAGGCCATGCTTGTGGAGAAGAGGTTCTACAAAACAAGTTGCATAGGACCTCAGAGGATTCCCAGGTTTATGCAAGTACTGAGGTGAGAAGTGCCTGAAAAGTCTGACTTCTGGCATTTTGTTTTGTGTTAGCTGGAAGATATGTAGTTAAATGTATGAAGACAAATGTACATAACATTTCTCCTCAAGTTATGCTGATTACTCTTCTAGACAGTGATCCTCAGGAATTTTATAATAAAAATAAGCTGTCATCCCACAATATTTCAGTCATTGACTTTTTACATGAGTCATCAGACAGATGTGTCTACCAACCAGCACAGAATGCTTACAATGACCTTGAAAACTGTAAAGTGCTACTTCAGGCCATCTAATAAAAATATTTATTCCATTATCATCCTTTATAGGATCTCCTGAATCTCCAGAGGCTGCCTCTAGTTTTTCTGGGAGATACAGTGTCCTGTCTGACACAATATAGGTGTTGGGAAGTTAAAACCAGTGGTCGTGGCAATTTAATGGGAATTTATACATTCATGAGTGTTCAGGTTTTGTTCAGGCAGTTTTTTGTCACTTGGGTCAGATCAAGTGATCCACTGTCCTGCTGGGTGGGCTTGTATCTGGATGCAGCTGAGAGGTGATGGGAAACTGTTTATGGAATGTCTTGGTGCCAAATGTAGAACTGCTTTTCCTGTGGTGTGGTGTATCTTGAGACTAATATCAGACTAACAACAGAGGTGCAGATGTCTACAGGCTACTACTTTCTGGCAACAGAAAGACAGGAGTAGTGACAAATTCTGAAGGATACACTGGATGGAGGCTGAAGCTGAAGGTTCCCTGGACACAGCCCTGCTGGGCTTCCCAAGTACTGTTGCTCACAGAGATCTACTATTCCAGAAGGCACATATCCTCAGTCTTCACCTCCATCAAAATCAGAAGCTTTGACATCTTTATCAATTGAACCTGGCTTACATGATACTCTGTACCTGTTCCACAGGGTGGCAAAATGGTTCTTTGATTTTTTTTTTTACAGTGCATTTTAAGCTAATGGGGCTGCAATGGAAGAAATTTCACATGTGAAGTACCTCTCCTTTGAAGGTGAACTGATGTTTGCATAAGGATAAATTAATATATCTAAATAAACAGCAGACCTTCAGTTTCTGCCATGTAGCTTCCGAAGGTTTAGAATGAAAGGGTAACAGTAAATATATGTAGAGTTAAATATTTATATTTAATAAGTAATGCACTCAAGTTGGGTTGTTGTAATAATGCATAATAAGGAACATTAAATGGTAAGGGTGCCTTTGCTGTCATTTAACATTCATTCTTTTGTGATCAGAACGTGCTCTCCTTTAAGTAACAAAGTTCTATCTTAACCTGACAGTGCAGGAGTGTGTTGGATTCCCAGGGAGACCAATACATCATTCCTGTCACAGTGACTGTGCCACACCACTGATGTGAAGAATGCTTTGAAGGACCTTCACCTTTTGCTGTCTTTAGTCTGAGCTAAATGGTTAAGAAGGATTTCCAGTCTGCCAGTACTTAACCTAGCTCTGGCTTTTAAAAACTGGAGTTTTATGTGTGAACCTGCAACCCAAGGTATTGGACATGTTAACCCAGATTTTTCTTTCAGATACTTTATTCTTTTCTATTTACAGTATTTCTACCAAGCTGTTCTAATTGCTGTAAATGAGGCGGGTAACTTTAAACAAAAGTTGCTTTCTATTAAATATGCATTAAGAGCCTTGATTTGGGGGGTGTAGGAAGCTCTTTCTTCTAAATTTATGTTTCTTCCCCAATACTCGCTCCTGATGGTAGAAGCAAGTTAACTGAGTTTCTATTCTCTCTATGCCCATCTTGTTCTTCAGTGGAACCTCTTGCCCCAATATGCAGAATAGTTGCATCTGTACTGTTAACACTCAGATGGAGCCTGTGACATTGCAACTGCAAATTAATATTCTCTTTTTCTTTGCCATCAGATGAATTGCTGATGTAGAATGTGAAGCAGTGAAGTACCCAGGGTGATGTGTAAACGGGTCAACAAATTTTTCAGGCACCTTTGCCAGGAATCATAAAGTGTGTGGAGCTTCTATTTAAATTTTTATATTTGGCTGCATCTCATTCAATTAGTCTATCAAATTCCTCATTAAAGTTCTTGAGCATTTAGAACTACATAATTAAAATACCATTACACTTGGTGGAAGGGAGGAAAAAAAATCCTTTAAAGTGCTCTGTATCATTTAGAAAAAAATTCCCATTGAGGAGTGATATTGCATTAGTATTCATTACTATTAAAACATGTTGGAAGTGGAAAGAATAAAAAGAATTAATTTTATAATGCCAACTCCAGGAATGAACTACGGTTTCAACTCTATTGACTCCTGGAGTTTTTGGCTTCTATTTGCTCGGTGTGTATATATACAGAGGTTTGCTGAATGTGTCTCCTCAATCAAAGTTCCAACCATACCTTCTTAAATTGCAGATTGCAGTACAGATTCTGTTACTCTGCTTTTAATGAAGTGGTTAGCACTTCTAAGAATGATAATGAGTGATAACTCTATGAATAGTGTCTTTAATTTACCCTCCGTGATTGCAAATTATGGTATGGAAGAAATGCAAAACCCTCACAACGTAACGCAACCAAAAACCCTCAAAAATCAAACAAAGCAAAATGCAGCAAGGAAGCTGTCCCAGAACTAGATCTAATGCCTAGTCAGGCACTTCAATAAGGTAGCTTGAGTTTCTGGATAGTACCACCAGCCGTTTTTCCATGCTTTAGCCTGGTAGATTCTCATCTCCTAGTTTGTTTTTGCGTTTTAATACAAGGGATAAGAACACAAAGCCCATGGTGTTCATGGCAGATGTTAACAGTCTTTGAGCAGTGGAGAGATGTACATCCCCAAGTGGCTCGTCTGCAAGCAGTTTTCAAATCCTGAGCAAAAACCTTATTCATGTATGAGAAGCAGTATACAGCACCCTTGGAAAATACAGATTCTCATATTTTCACAGAGAATAACCTCTAGCAAAATTCAATTTGATTTTCCATTCACTTTTTACTGCCTTTTAAAAATAATTGTGTCCTTAGGATTTTCAGTAATTGGTTCTATTGCACTTAATTATATATTTTTGATTAATGTATTCTAGTCTTGAAACATTTGCTTAGAATATCTGATTGTGGTTAAATTTCTAGGTTATTGTCCTTCTTAGCAACTTGAGGAATTGTCTTCCAGATAGCGATGTTAATAGGTTTTGGCAACAAGCATTATGACCCAAGATAAATCACCGTATTGTACTTAGTAAGCTTTATGTTGTCAAACTATGTCAAATATTACTGCTTAATTAAAATGAAAAATGAAGTCAGATAAATCTGATGTTCATGAAAACTACTGGTAAGAGCCAAGTTCAGAGATGAAGCTCTTAAAAGACCTAGAAATTAAAATATGCCCATAAATACCAAAGACATTAGGGCTCTCTCTGTAACAGAGATGCAAAGCAAGACACAGAACTCTGTTTGCATCTGATCTTAACCTGGTCTTATCTGGACACAAAACACTTATAGATTGCAATAGATTCTTCTTTATGGGAGCTGCAGAGTGTTGTATTTCTGGTTTCTAAGATGATTAAGTTAGATATCTATAGATATCAAATGTGGTCTCTTATCACTTCTAGAGAAACCCGTCTTTTGAATTTAATCTGTAGATAAACAAGAAATTTACAGATATTTGCCTTGCAGAATGCATGAGAAAAAAACCAAAACCAAAAACCCTAAACCCAAAGCCCTCTAAAACCCAACAAAACCCCCACCCCAAACAGGAAAGCACTACAGAAAGGGAAGGCAATTAAGTAACTGCCCAACTGAAGTACTGCATACAGATCTGGAGTCCCTAATTAGAGATGTGGAGCTGTTGGAGAGTGTTCAGAGGGGGCCATGAAGATGATCGGGGGCTGGAGCACCTGTCGTGTGAGGACTGCTGAGGGAGCTGGGCTTGTTCAGCCTGGAGAAGAGAAGGCTGCGGGGGGACCTCACTGCAGCCTACCCAGTACTAAAAGGGAGTGTATGGGCAGGAAGGAAATTGGGTTTTGGTAAAGGTAGATGGTGGTAGGACAAGGAGGTATGGATTGAAGCCAGAGTGGGGAAGGTTTAGGTTGGCTATCGGGGGAAGCTCTTCGTGGAGAGAGTGGTGAGGTGCTGGAAGGGGCTGCCCAGATAGGTGGGGGATACCCCAACCCTGGAGTTATTCAAGGACAGGTTGGATGGGGCCCTGCACAATCTTGTCTAGGTCCAGGCCTGGGGGTTGGTGGCCCTGACTATGGCAGGGGTTTGGAACCCGATGATCCCTTCCAACCCAAACCATTCTGTGATTTTTAAATTGATTTTAATATACCACTTAAAATATATGGAAGTGTGGTTCCTAAGTGCTGGTGCCTTGCTTTTCTTGTGTGCATTTCTAGTTTTAGACTATTCCTGAGTTCCCAAAAAATGGAAAAGCAGCAAAACATGGTGAAGGTTTAGGTAACTGAGAATGTAAATCAAATAGCCCTACCATCTGAAGAATGCTCAGTCTCATTTCAATGAGATTTCCAGAGGTTTGAAGTGTTCCTATTCTTTCATGTTCTCACCTCTTCAGGAGATAAGCCAACAGCAGTTGAAACACTGCTGGAAATCCTGTCTTTGTGTTTTCCTCACTGGGATTTTTTTTTTTTTTTCTGAGAAAACTTTTTCTAAGAGATTTCCCATCCATTTTTTTCAGGCTTTGGAACTTTAAATGCTATTAAAAGGCACTGTGTGTATGCCAGCTCATCTTCTGAAAGTTCTGTGAGATGCCAGTTGTAGCTCACAAGTTCAAGGACACTTGCAGCTTTTGAAAGTGATAAAGCTATCTCCTATCTTCAAATTGTCATGGTCTTATCTGTGTGATAATTTGCTAATGATTACTGCAGACTTAGTTTTGCTCAGCTCATTTCTCCCTCTGTGTGGTATATGAAGAAGATCTTTTGCTAAAGAGCAAAAATATGTCACAAAAGCCTCTATTGAGCTAAAATGTGAGTTTCTATGTGGAGACTTTTTTGGAAAATGCTGCTCGTCCCTTCGTACCCCCACACCCCTTGTAGTTGAAAATAATGGGAATGGTGCTTTCCAAAAATGAAAACTTGCCAGTTACTTAGGGTGTAATGTATACTTCAGACATCTTGGTATTTTAATATAGTTCTTGTACTTGCAGGTGGGACAATTTGATATTTTAAATTAATGTGACTCTGCTCCAAAATGACCAATTGAAGATCATTGAAACAGCTGGGCATTACATTTGCTTTTGTATCAACTCTCCTTCAAAACTTTCTTTTATGTTGCTTCACTTCATTAGATTTATATAAATCTTTATCAATAGCTAGCCAAACACATTCTGATTTTTTTTTTTAATTTTTTTTAAATAGTGCTGAGAAATCATAGCTCCAGTTTCACTGAAAAGAAGCTGTGGTAGCTCAGCACTCAGAAAACTGTTTTTTTAAGGAAGAGGCAAGAACCTGAAATGATACAGTGCAAAAGCCTTTGAGAAGGAAGCTGCCTGAAACTTTTTTTTAGTCAGAAAATAACTTCCCAAAGCTGTAGATTTTAATTAACAAGGTATTGAGATCTGTGATGAGACACAGAATTTCCTTCCCCTGTGACTGAAGAAAATAAACATTAGTAATGATTTCCGCATGAAATGTTTGATATTGTCTGGCTTCTCCTAATCGCATATTAACTCTTTTTATATATTTGGAAAATTGTAAGAACATATCAAAGCAGCATTTTTTTAATACAGGCACATGTGTGTAAGCATGTAGATACATAAACAGACAATAAATCTTATACGTGTATGAACACATATGCTTATACATACTAAGTGTGTGTGAATATATGCATGCATGTATGTTTAGAATTTGTGGATAATAAATAAAATTATGCTGGCAAGACTTTCATTACAGTTTTTAAATAATGATTTTATTTCTTGGCATCCTAAATAAATGTTCCAACTATCTTTATGAGGAAAATATTAATTTAGTATGTACAGCCAGCAACCTTAAATGGATCAGTAAATACAAGACAGCAGTCTTATTTTGTCCATTTTTTTATTCATTTTGTTTTATAATTGAATGAGCTCTACAGATAATTAGATTCCCTTATGAATTTTATTAGGTTTTTAAATCAGTTGATGGTTTTAGTGTGAGACATCTGGAAACATGAAGCTTTTGGTCACCCTATATTTTTCATATCTGCTAATACATCTAATTTTAAATTGGGTTCTGCATATGATGTGATGGAAATGCTTTCATTCAAGCTCCCCATAGACAGCAGTTGAATGGCATGGGAGGGAGGCGATAAGCTGAGTGTGTTGTGCTTCGCTGACCTGAGAGGTGCAACTGGGCTGTCCCTAGTGTGCTGGGGTTGCCCTACTGCCATATTGCTCCCCTGAGTGTAACGGCAGCTGCTGTAAGTTACAGCAGCCTTTGGCTTCCCTTAACGACTTCAGAGCAATATTACATTACACTTGGCATTTCCATGTTTGGTTTTGTGTTCCCACAGCCACACACACAATTTCTATTTTCAAACACTTTTGCGGTTGGCCAGACACTATCAGAAACAGCAAGGTTGGCCTATTGATAGAGAAGATTTAAGAGAACATCCTCTTCAGCAAAGTGCTGGCTCTTGGAGGAATGAAGGTGACAGTTTGGGCCTTACAGTAGGTATAGGATTAAACTAGGTTTGTGTATTTAAGAAAATGAAAAAAACCTGCTCATCTACTCGCTTGGACACGTAGTCATAAGAGAAACCTTGCCCAAGATCTCTTAACAGGATCGTTATATACAACACTCAGTATAAATACAACCAAATTAGAGCAAGGGAGTTTTTGACCTTGTCTTTAAAGCTATGGGATACTGGGTACAGCAAAGATGGGTTTGGTGGAGTTGGTCTGTGTGACACCTGAACAAAGCAGGGTCATATATCACTCTGGGGCCTGGGATGTATGTGCTCACCATCCAGATTGTGTGTTTTTCTGTTGGCAACCAGTTTACCAAAGGGTTAGGGTTGATGCAGAGCTGTCCCACACACTGGCAGGATGGTAGCCATGTGTGATCATGCCCTGCTGTTGTCACCCTTTGTAATGCTACCTGCGTTATCACCTATAGCATGGACCACATGCATCCCAATCATACTGGCTACACATGAAACAGAGCTTTTCTCACAGTGTCTCTTCTGCTACTGGGTGTGTCCTAGGCATGATGAGAAGCAGCGTGGAGATTCCCAGTCACCTGTGTCTTGCCTTTCTCCAGCACAGCAGCGTGTGCCACACTGACTTGTCCCCTCCACTCATTCACTAGACTTGAGGGGTTGAATGCCCAGTTTCTGCCTGGACAGAGTTGGAGTTGCCTTTTCCAGTTTATTGCTACGTAGTGATTTTCCAGTTTTGCTACTCCATAGACCTTGAATGCAGTGGGGTTTACATCACTCCTAATAATTCATAGCTATGGACTTTTCTAGCATAGTTCAAAACATTCAAGGAAGCTTTCAAGTTCTTTGTAAGAATGATTTGGTCTAAAGCAAACTTATGATTTTTATTAGATGTGGCGAAAAGTGTGTGAAAGTTAACTTCATAGGTCAATTTTGTGCATTTCTAGAAATGGTGTTGATCTTCCATATTTTTCCATAGCTACTTTTACTTGTTTTCCTGCTGTCTTCTTTCTTGCCAACACAGCTTTGGGTTGTTTGTTTTCATTTTTTTAACTTTTCCTGCAGCAAGTCCCTTCTGTACCACTTGAGGGGCAGCAGAGAAGCAGTATGATGTACAAAAACTCAAGCTTAGCATAAAATTCAAGCTAGAACTGAGTTTGCAAAGATGGCCTGAACTGACTGGATGCTGGGGCACTTGCCTGATGCTCATGCAAGTTTAAGGCTGTGAATTTCATCTTTCTGTCCTGAGTGATGGATGCTTCAACTTTGCCATGAAATACCCCTTAGTCTCACCCTTTCCAGGGAGCTGTAAACATGGGGGGTGCCTTGCAGGAATGAGATGGGGGTTGGGGGCCTGAGGGTGGCAGAACTGGGAGCTGACAGCAAGGTCAAGCAACAGCAAGGACTTGAGGACTCTGGACAGGACTGGGTTGGCATGTCAGGTGAGGCTGGTCAGGGTCATTTCAACCTATTAGTGCCCTCTGGGCTGTGCTGACTCATTGGAGAGATTTTAGGATTTTTTCAAATGCTTTAATTTTAGGAACAAAATATTAAGAATAGCTTAAAATCTGTATTTTAAAGGCCAGGATAGACAGCTTCTTTGATTAAAAAAACAACTCTCCCCCCACCCCCATGTTTCACACATGTGCATAGTGAATTTCAGTCCTGTGCTGTTAAAACACACTCTCTTGTCAAATGTCCTGTCCTTTATCTATAATCTGTCAGGTGTCATGGCCTTTGGGATTTGTGAAAATCTTTAGCTGTAAAATATGCACTATTAGTCTCCGTAGGATTTACGGCCACATTTATTCTCAAAGAAGAAAAAGTGTTTCAGACCAGAGAATTTAAAC
This sequence comes from Heliornis fulica, assembly GCA_013399135.1. Taxonomy (NCBI): domain Eukaryota; kingdom Metazoa; phylum Chordata; class Aves; order Gruiformes; family Heliornithidae; genus Heliornis; species Heliornis fulica. The sequence goes on along the minus strand of VXBZ01009312.1, from coordinate 187,568 downwards.
TCCATATATTAAGCCATTACTTATTTATAGATTTCCAAAAGGGAGTTTATCTAGACCAGGACTTACTTTTGGCCACACTGAATCATTAAAATGTACAAACACAAAATATGAATAGGATGAGAGGACAGGTATGTGTGTAATTTTGGCATTCAATATAACGTTGGGGCATCTTCCTCATCCAAGATGAGAGGCTTCCCTGTAGATGTCACAGTTGTGGCACTTAATAGTTCAAATTAATGGTTAGCCTTGGGCATATTATCTTGTTTGGGATATGGCAATTTTATAAGGCTTTTTACACAACTGAACAATCCTGTTGGTTTGCAGATCAATGTCTGAGTTTGGATGTCAATTTTCTCACAGTTTAAAATGAGATTATCAGAGCAGGTGGTTTGATTCAGGATCTTATGCAGTGTATACTTAACTGTATATAGAAAATATGTTGGGCTTTATGGTGTGTCAGTAACCTTTATAATGATAGCACTCTTCACACATGAATTTTTGTTTGGAAACAGATTTTTTCCTAGGCTTCAGATTATGCAGAAATACGGGCTCTGTAGAGTTAGCATGAAGCTTTACAAGCTTTTCCATAATTAGCTCCATGATAACTGAGGGGCTAAAAATTGATGATAGAGAATGTTTTAATACATATTCACATGGGATACTGTTCATATTGGTCTGGTCATTAAAAAGCTGCTTCTATTGGTATCTAAAATCAACGAGGAATGCATTTGTTACCATTTATGAAGCCTCAGCAGCCGTAAGTGCTTCCTGTGGAGCCCCAGCCATTCCTACAGAGACTCTCTGCTCTGCTCCCTCATGACTGCTGCTCCCTTGTAGCTTGTTGGTAATAGAAAAAAAAGTGTTCATCTCTCAATTTTACAACCAAAGTATATAACTGGCTGCATGGCACTGCTGTGGGAAGAATGCATTAGGGATTTCTAGCAGGCGTGTCCCTTGCAATTTGCTTTTTGTTCTCTCATTTACCATACATCTCTCACAGACTGCCTGTTTGTGGTAGTCTGCCATGTGTTGGGCTTCAGAGCTACCCTTCATTGTCTCCCTGCACTCCAAATGAGAGTCGAAGAGGGCTTGTTGGAATGTCTCTGATTGCTGTAGTTTGGTCAGGTGTGTTTTCAAAAAAAAATTGCCATGCTTTCAGTGTTAGCACTGCAAACTAACTTTCACCAAATCTTTAATGTACTCCTGCAAAATTACCTTTGTATAGTGCTTTTCGGTGGGTCTGTATGATTCCGTTTTACTATTTTGTACTTATACTGCTTTCCTCTTGTGTTTGGGGTTTGTTTTTTGTTTTTGGGTTTTTTTTTTTAATTAACTGAGCTAGCATCGCAGCCTTTTTCTGCTTAAACTTTCATAGGGCAGAAAATGATTTGTAGAACTACAAAGCACCTATAACGTGGCTGGTACACAACCTAAAAAAAGGTAAGTACTTTCAGAAATCGGTGCAAAGAATACATGCAGGAAAAAATATGACTCATTATAAGATTCACTTAAAATTCTGCTTTTTAATATATTTTCCTACTCCAGTCCTTGTCTTTGTTTTTCTTACCCTTTCCTGGAAAATATGTAACTTTGTAGCTACTCTTATCATTGCAGTAATATTACTTAAAAAACAATCTTCTTGTACGTCCTCTAAGAACTGTGGCAGAGATCCTGGTAACATTTATTGAAGTTTTCAGGGTAATTGAGCTTTGATGGAGCATAGACATAGAAATAAGCTGGACGACTGCCAGGAGCCATTTCTTAAGTGCAAAGAGGTGTTTGCAGTTTGGGGAAGCAATGCACACAGAACACACATCGTATAGCAGAAGCTGAGAGGATAAATCGTGGCTATAGGTCAATAGCATTATCTTCATGTGGGGTTAAAATCAGGATTTTCTATAAAGCAGTTCTAAATGACTTTTAATGAAATTAAAGAATAAAACATTGACTGCGCTTTTATTACTCCAGAAATTGAGCTTATGGTCAAGTCCTTCAGCTATAACTACAGTGCTGTTCTTGTTTTCTTAATTTACTGAGGCCTCTGTTATCTGATCTATTTTTTGAAAAAAAATACTTTTTAAAAAATACTTCTTCATCTTTGATCAAGGGAGGACTACTTTTCTGTTAAGATACAAGTCTGGAACTGAAAAGGAAAAAAAGGTGTTATTCCAATTTAACTATTTTCAGGTATGTAATGGTGAAGTTGGAAGCCCCTATAATTACACTAAAATCTGCTAGCCATGATTCTCATAGCTGGCCATAAGCTGCTGTTGCATTGCTGCAGAAAAGGTCTATGCATGCACAAAGTAGCACTAGGCCAAAGGCGTGAGTGCTGTGGTGTGTAGATATGTGCAGTGTCTGTGTTTCCATCCGCTAATGACCAAGAGAAGGCATCGCATTTCCAGGCACTTAGTCCTTGTTTTTAGGAAAAGAGATGCCTTTGACACACAGCCCCAGCGGAGAACAGACCAATGTTCAGGTCTGGCAAGGCATTTCCCATTTTCTTGTGTTCATCCTTAGATTAGTAGCAGGATCTACTTCTTCATCTCAAGAGCATTGTTCTGTGTGATCATTAAACTATTAGGAATTCCACAAGTGCAGGGTGACAGGGAAAGGTGAAGAAGGAGAGATGATGAAATCCTGTAGGCATGTGGGTCCATACAGGTTCAAACAACAGAAAATTTCCACTGGGCAGGCAGTGCCTGGCTTTGCAGCAGTCACAAGGACCTGAGGGCAGGACAATCTTCTTGCTGTGCCCTCCAAGGTTGTTCTTGATAGCTCGAGTGGGCAGGAGGTGTAAGGCTGGAGAGAGCTCCTATACCAGTGTGTGTGTGTCCGCTCTTGTGGTGTTGGCAGGACCAAGGCCCAACACAAATGCTGCAGGGGTTTTCATTCATCGGGTGCTACCTGCTGGTAATTTGTGGCTGGATTAAGGCCCCTTTGAGCCACTTAGGGTGGTATAAAGGGGATGAATCTCAGAATGAGCACAACTCTAAATAATATTGATTATTCTCACCAGGCACATTCTCCCCCCTTCTCCTGGCACATACGCACAAATCCAGCTCTTATGATTCCTGGCTTGTAGTAGCTGATGGATAATTTTCTGTTTTGATAATGCATTTTGCCACCTAAATCTGAGTTGGGGAAACTGACAAGAATGCATTAATTGCTCTACCCTGACTTAGTAGAGCTGCTCATCACCCAATCACTTGGTAAATCTTGTTCTGGTTTGCTTCGTGTCTCTTTGGAGGAAAGGGACATTTAATGATAAAAACAGTGCTATTCTGGTAATTGATGATGTAAGTAAAGGTCTCTTAAGTTTCATTCTGACAGACAAAAATTTCAAGTTATTGCTCTTGATTAACAGTGAACTCCAACTCAGTGTACAAAGCTAGGTTTATTTTGCAGTACCATATTTGCCTGCGTGTGCTTCCAAATAAGCCTGTCACACTTCTTTTCCCCTGTTGCTTCACTCATGTAGGAGCAGCAAACATCTGCAAGCATCCTGCCTCAGAGCCCCCTTTGAGACCTCCCATGCTGGAATGGCTGCAAAAACCTGCCAAGGAGTCAGTGGGTGATTTAGTACCAGGATTGCCTCCCCTGCTGCGAAGTACATTCTCAGAGGTTGTGGTGCTCCCTTTGTTTTTTCTGTCTCCACGTGTTATCTGTTGTATGACCTCTCTTGAGGAAAGAAGCTATCTTTTCTTTTTTGTTGCTGTTACTGGTTTATTCAATAGCAGGGACAGTCAAATTCTGATCCCATGGCTGTAGCTCTACACGTTATTCAAGTGCAAAAAGTAAGTTCAAGTAGTGTGTATTCAAGAAGGAAGGATGTAGCTCCCATTAAGCATTCCTAGTCTCAGGCAAACACATAGATGTTTTCTGCACAGCTGTTATCAGATGTGGAAGGATATAAGCACTTAAATGAACTAATGAAATTCCATTATTCAAATAGCCTATTTTTTTTAATTCCTATTTTGTAGTATTGATATAATTTTGAAAGTCTGATGGGAATGTTTTAGTTTGGTCTGAAATACATATACTTCATCAAAGTGAATCCAAATGGCATGTACATCGTAATGTGTTTGCTGCATAATAACATAGAGGTCTTGTGTCTTTTGTGTGTGTGTGGATATGGAAGAAAGGGAGATTCAGTATCTCGGTAATTGCCACACATGTAGCAAGAAAGGACAAAAATTTCTTGGTCTATTTGCTTAGCACACCTGGCTTCTACACTAATTTCCTGTAATGGTAGATACTCATTTGCACAATATGCTATTGCTTCATCTTTTATGCACGCAATTTCAGGCTTCAGAAAAAAGGTTTACTTTGGGACTGCTGCTCAGCTTAGAATTATGCAGCATTTTTCTATGCAACTTGCATAAAAATCACTCCGATTTCAAAATCAATGTTTGCCTTCTTCAAATTCTCTCCCTACACATGAATTTCACATATTCCAAAGAGTCGCGTGAGAAAAGCTCCCACTATGGTCCAAAAGAAAAATGTCACAGTGATAGTGTAGTCTATTTGTTGTGCACCAGGCCTGCAGCATGACAGGCTAGTTTAAGGACTCAGATCAGTTTATTTTGCATTAGTTCATAAACCTTCATTTAGCATTAATGGACAGCATCTTACAGTATAACAATGACATGGTTATTTGAGGAAATGGAGACATCATTTGCATACTAACAATAAAGAAGTGATAAACACTATTTCACTGAAAGGCAGAATTAGGAACAGAAACAGCAAGTGTAAATTAAATGATTAGAATCATTACTTCCAAGTCATTTAGGATTTCTTTTCATTGGCAGGCACTGCTGCCTGCTTTTATGCAGCAGGGAGAAATACGCTTCTCCTGTGTAGCTTGTTATGTTTCCTCCCACCTCCTGAGAGGTGCCTTCTGGGCATTTTCTAAAACTTGGGATTTTGAGGTATGAGCTATTGCTTGCTACATGGGGAAATCACAAAATATGCCGTAGTAGCCAGAGGCAGTGGAGAGGATGAAAGGTGTCTGAAGGAATTCCTGGCGCTGTTGTTCATGATACAGAGCAAAAGAACAAGAGTGATATGGTCCTGTGTCTTCTGTTGGGCTGGCTGCTTTGTCTAGTTCTTTCCTTTTATCTTTTTTTTTGTGTTTTGTTTTGATGAAGAGAAGGAAGGTATCATCTCTCTTAATTTGGGGCAGGGTTAAACGGGTCATATAGATTTGCATTATGACTGAACACATGATTCCTTTATCTTCCTTTAATGCAGTTATGTTTGGAGTTGGGTTGGTTTTTCCATCAAAGTATCTATAGTTACAGTTTCTGTAAACATCTTCATTTGCTAAAGGGTTATAGAAACCAAGCATAAAAGCCCACCAGAAAAAAAAAAAAAGTAAATTTAGCATTCTGTTTGAATGAAAGCTTCCAGACTTTTTAAATCAGGTATTTACTGTCTTCTAATTCTCTGGGGATGGTGACTCTGTTGAAGCTACATACAGGGATTAAAATTAACACAACATTTTGGTATAGAGCACAAATGTACTGAGTGCAACAAGGGACAGGGTTGCATAGGTCCTATGGAATGAGGTGAGAGTCTAGGCAGTTATTCCAGTGCTACCCTGCCACCTTGACCTTGGAATAACAAATAGGCTCATTAATGGTGTCATCAGTTGAGATGGGCCCAAGAACAACGTGGGCTTGAGTTCAATGAGTCAGGTTGTGCTTAGACTCAAAAATGAAGGGTGAGGGTAAGAAGTCTTGTACCTAGAGGTCCTGCTATTGTGAAGATGCACGGAACGAGCCCACTGCTGCTGGAAACCTTTCCTCCCAGGTCTCAGGTATATGTGTGTCATTGTGCAATTGCCCCTCCATCTTCACAGGGGGGCAAAAGTCCATTAAAAATGATTCTTTATTCCCAGTATTGTGATGTGAGCTTTTTCCAGTTAGGATGCAGAGGTGTGTGATGAACTATTCATTTTTGTGCAGAGAGTTGTACAATTTCAGGCATTTGCTCTTTTCCCTAAGAGGTTGGTCATTGTGTAGCAAAATGGGAAAGTGAAGTTCAGCTGTAGCAAAGCTTGATCTGCCAAGGATGTGGTCAAGGTATGTGATAAGTCTTGTGAATTACTGCAAGTTGCTTGTCCAACTTGCACGGTGTTGATACTGGCAGTACTGACTTGAATGGCTCTCATGGGTGACACTGGCCTGTGGTGAGAAATACCAGGCCCTGCTCAGGCCCTACTCTCCAGACCTTTCTATGAGTAACGCTGATATCTGTGGGGGCTGAAAGGAGTTGAATCATCTTGCTAGTTGAACAGTCTGGCTATTTTGCTGCCATATCCCCAACATTAGTAGCTCAAGCAATCTCTTTGTTGACTTATTTTTTCTACCTGTTGGGCCATGCATGATATTAATTCTGTTCAAAAACAAACAAAAACTTGTTCTCATTTTTGAAAATAAAATATTTTTTCCGTGTGTCTGAAAGGGTACCTGATGTGCCTGCTGCTGTCAGTCTCGCTCCTGTTGAATCATCTCATATGGCTCTTCTCTACAGATAATAATTCTTTGCCCATGAGACTTTGTTTTCATTTTGTTCTGAAATGAAAACAAGGAGCAGAGGAGATGATTTGGATTATATTGATTAAAATGTATTTTTCTTCAATAAAGTCAAATAGTTTTCTCACAATATTAATTCTATGATGTTACCAAGGGCTTCGTGTAGGAGCGTCGCAAGAGGAAATACAGTATGAGAGGATACAATGGCAAATCCAAAATGCTTAAACAAAGTTCTCCATTTCACTAATTTCTAAGTATATGGAGACAATACCTTCTGAGTATGTGAGTTACTATATTTCTACAGAAGAAAGAACTGGCTAAATTTCTGAATATATTTTTGGGTTTTTTTACAAGTAGGGAAACTGTAAGGACCCCTGACTTACACTGAAGAGCAAACATTTAATTTACAAAATTCAGTCAAAAAAGAAAAAAATATCTGAAATTCTCAACACTTCTCTGAAAAGCTCTGCATTACGTGGAACTTATATCTGAATTTCTGTGTTCAAGTTTGCAACCAAGGTGAAAAGAGAGAAAGAGGGAAAATTTAAATTGACCAGTAGTATAAGAATATAATACTTGGGATACTATGGATATTGAATTAAATATTAAGTATAATTTAATTTCACATTCTTCTATTAATGTTTTATGACTTACTTTGACATTCCTGAATGTAGAGAAGGTACATGGGGTTTTTTGACTGAGTTCTACAATATCTGAGTTATAAATTCTCATCTTTGCAAAGGTCACTGAGTCAGGACTTTCTCACAAGGGCACCTTAATGTTATATAGGGAGGAACCTGAAACAAGCACTTAAAATAAAAATAAACTATGTTGTCTCAAACAGTAAATTAAAATGCGGGTGCTACTAACACTGGGTGTAGTGTGATATGCAGAAAAGTGGTTAGAAATTGCTTGCAATTACTTTCACAACACAAGTCCACATGAGTAAAACATCAGGTGGTCTTTCCTGTCTATCATTTTACAAGCCTTAATGTCTTTAATTTATTTTTCCTCCCCTTCCTAAGCCATTGAAATGGAAGATGTTTGAGAGCATTCATTTATGTCTGCCAGCTGGGACCTGAGGAGCTTTCTGGGCTCTCTCACAATTCATTCTCTAGCTTTTCCCAGACTTTTTAGCACAATTCCATGTGCATTTGAACTGTACTACCACAACAGTTAGCTGAAGTGTTGTTGTTACCTTTTTTTTGGTGCCTGGGTTTGCTTTGCAAATGGAGTCTGTGATGCACTGTACTGTCTTGAACCAACTCCACTATGAATCTTCAGGGAGCATTTTTGGCTTGGGACACCATAAATGATCTTTGCTTTAGGGTGAGCATTTCCACTTTCCCGACTAAGTCACTTTCTTACAACCTGGAGTTTTCAGCTATTGCCCATGAAGAAAAATGTACCTTTGACAAAATGATCGCTGGAGAAATGGTGTATGCTAAACGTGCAGAAATATGCTCTCTGCCTTAAAAAGGGAAAAAGAAATGATAAAAGAAAAATTAAATAAAGATTTCAGAACTAGTCCTAGAGCTTTAGATCCAAAATGTAATCAAATTCATAAATATTATTTTTGATGCACTTATTAAAAATGAAATAAAAGTTGAGTTAATTAAAATAAAAAAGGAGTCTGATGTTGTAGCAAAGCACTAGAGAGCCACTGGTGGTATAGTTGCTGGGAAAGTAATAATGCCTCATGATTAGATACTAGTTTTCTCCAGCTGTGCTGTTTTCACTACACTGCTAGGAGTAGATGCTTTGTTTCCTCTGGGGTGATACAACTTGATTTAAAAAGGAAGTCATAAACTATAACATATGATACTGAGAAATAAGGTTATTAAAGGAATTAGCAGCCAGTACACTGCTGAAGGCTGTCAGGGTCTATAAAATTCAAGTGGAAATGGTATTTGTTGACAATTGTTTTATTTCGATGGCTAAGGACAGGAAATCCAAATGGAGTGTAAAGTTGTAGGAGTCTGGAAACTGGTAAGGAAGTATGAGTGCTCCTATAAAGATATATTTGAGAGGGAAATGCAGAAGACATGACAAGTGTTTCTGATATGTGTAAACAGTCCACAGGTAATTAAAAATGAATTTTCGAGACACTACCTGTTAATCACGTGGCCACAGTTGGCTTTGTGGGCATTTTGCAGTGATTCTGGTACTTCACGGCTGCTGTTACTGTCTTCAAAAAAGTCTGCTAATATCTCTTGGCTGTACTTTGACTGAGCAGATGCACAAGAGGGATGTTGGCACGCTGTCTGTATGCTTCATAGGTTACAGATATTCTGTCATGTCTTCTCGTCGCTGATTTACACAGAGGGCAATAAAACACTTGCAGGTTTATGTTTTTCTTTGTGATTTTTTAAAAAAATATTTTATTAGTAAGATACATAATTTTGCAGGATGAAAAGTGGTATAAAAATAAATAATTTAAAGTAACTAATCCAGAAAATTCTGTGCTTCTGAAATATTTGAAAACATTATTCTTCTCCACCCCTTTTGCCTTGGGAATTGAGGGACTGATTGTGCCTCAGTGGTCCCAGAGCAGCATGAACAGTTTTAGATCTGCCTCAAATTTTGCCCAGCTGTTCGTAGCTCAAAGAGTGAGTCTCTAAAGCAACATTTCTGGCGTGCTGGCCACATCTGTGCCTCCATGCCCAGAGCCCCACAGAGGCTGGCACAGAATGACAAACCGACTGGCCTCTGCAATCCCTTTATGTTATATATGGAGCTGTGTGGATGTTGTTTTTATTTCAGTAAAACTCCAAGGTGTTCATTTTGGGTTGGGGAACAAATACATGTCTGAAAAGACACTTTAAAAGTTGTTTAATAAGCAGTGTCTTTTCCCTCTGGGGACACACAAGGGGATTAATATGCTGTATTATACATCCCTGCATAAATCTCTCTGGGAAGTCAAAATTGATTCACTACAATTGCGGTAATGTCCTGAAATTTCACTGAAAAATACTGTAGTTTCCAATCTTGCTGTCCACATTCACCATTCTAGAAGACTGAAATAAGATCATAGCATCTCATTGGGACCAATTTTCTTCTGTCATATTTAAGCACTACAGAGCTTTTAACGATTTAATAGCTATATTTCACTTCTTAACAAGAGAAACATAATATTTCTCATCCAGATACACGTACCCCTGTCCTGCTGCTCTGTTATTAAATATAGATTAGTTTTCCTGAGAAGAAAAAAAGATGCTACTTTGTTTTGATGTTTTAGATATTTCTTATTGTTCTCCTAAATAGTTTGCAGAATCTCCTATTCTCATCCACAGTATGATAATTTCTAATCTGAATATTTATATGCTAAACAACACTATTTAAATAACTTTTTGATCAAAGGAATCAGTGCTCTGTGCAAAGTTTTCTACCCATCTCCCAGTGGCTTGTGTCCAAATATTATGGGAATTAGGCTCCTCTACATCCTTGGGAAAATATATACCCACAGGAGGATACCGGATTGTTCTCCTGGAACAGAGTTTGAGAAAACACTAATTCTAACAGTTGGAATGAATTATATTTGTTACAGTGAATAATAATTTCATTTTAATGATGTTCTTTACGTAGAACAGAAAATCAGAGCTAATCGTATGGAGCGCTTTTTTTGGCCTTCAGCCTTTTTATACTTAAGCTCTGTCAGGTAATGAACAGGAACATTCTTTCCAATATAGACAGTATTTAATGAAGATGCATAATAATTTGCCTGCTGCAAAAGCAAGCTCAATGCAAGAGACAATAAGTGGCACTTTTCCCATATCTTTTCTTTTTTAATAGCAATCATTTTAATCTTTAGGCTGGTCAGGAGCCAACTCCTAGCAGATTTCTCTAATGTACCTTTGAAGGCCTGCTGCTGCTCCTTTTTGAGACAGGGAGAACTTTATGTCAATAGAAGTTATTTGCTTCAAATAGAAATAGTCTCAAACTTATCTTGGTGGGCCAGAGTGTTGTGTCCTTGTTGAAAACATCTCTTATTTTGGGGCAAGTGAGAAGTGATATCAGCTTTGTGTCCTTGCCCCACTTCCAGTTTGTGGTTTATAATGACATGTCAAGCTTTTCTGGTTATCACTCGTTGAACTTATTGTCAGTAAAGCTTGTCACCATAGAACGGGGACATCACCATTCTGCAATAAGACATCCAGAAGTTATACACCAAGAGGTACAGAGCCACCTTTGCCTGTGATACCTGCCAACAGTAATAAGGGAAGAAGTACCAGGATATCTGGCACAATCACATTTTGGTAGGCAATGATTAAAGTCAAGCTGTGTAAGACAATAACATTAATGTTGCTATGAATAATATATCATCCTTTTAGTTTAGAACTAACCTTTTGATTTAAACTGTTATGAATCGGTTTTGGATGAACATGTTTTCATTTTGAATGGGCTTTTTCTCCCCTTTTTTAAAGAAAAGAAGAAAATGCCTGTTGAAAAGACTTTGCATTTCTGTTGACCTATACAATTGTGTAGCTTTCAGCTCTAGGAAGTCTGAGTGAGTGGTTGACCTTTTGTGTTTCAAAGGAATCAGGTTTTTTAGAATGGCTCCTTCCCCTACCCTGCCTGTGTCCACCCTCAACTCCCCCCCCCACCCCAGGCTCTAAT
>VXBZ01009312.1:156982-175400 GCA_013399135.1 Heliornis fulica | reverse complement strand
CCCAACCCCCAATACCCCAAGATGAACAAACAAACCCCAAACCTCATTCCATTTTATTTCCATGGGAATTGATGTCATTGTAAATCTATTAGCTGTGAAAATATAAGCTGAAGTTTTTTGTTGGGAGACGTAATTAGTGGTTAGAAAATTGTACAGCACATAGTGCTTTGTGTCCATCTTGGCAAGTGTGAGAGTGACAGGTATATTTTATACTCCCATTTCAATATCTGTACTTCTCCATAGGTTGTGACTGCCAGCTGTTTCCCAATAGCCTTTCAGGAACAGGAGGACTTTTACTCTACTGTCCATAAAAATATGCCTCTGCTGTTGCCACTAAACTTTATGTAAGTCATAAAATATCTTTTGGCTCCAACTTGAAACACAAGGAGAATGTTTGCACAATGAACATCAGACGTTGTCAATGTTAATGTGTAATGTCTGTTGGCAGAGTTGTCTGTAAAGATTTTTTAGCCAGCCAAATGTTACTTCTATTTCACTCAGAACTCACGTCTGTCATGGGATAGGAAGAATAACAGGTTGTATTAAAATTGGCTACAGGCGGTTTCAGCTTTTTCCTGTTGCTAGCCTTTTGAGTAACTCCTGGCAGAAATTACATACTAAACACATTATTTTCAAGCCTTCTTTAGCTGAATGGGGATAGTGGAGCGCTCTGCTGAAAATCTTAAGGCAATTTAAAGAAATATATTTACACACACATATCAATATATCTATATATAGAGAGATAAATATATAAATCTCTATTTTCAAGGTGGTAAGTCAGGTCTTTAATAAAATTGCATAAAATAATGGTCAAGTGCTGCAATTACTTTCTCTGGTTTCTGTCTTATTGTGTTATTAGTATCCGCAGTGACAAGGTTTGAATCAATTTGGACTATACTTGGAATAGAGATCTCAAGTTAAAGAGATCTTCTTTTAATATATGTCAAAGTTACACATAGCAAAACAGAAGAAACAAGCCAGTGATTTTTTTTTTTTTTAATCTTTTGTCTTGTAAGGTTTTAAGGCTTTGGTACTTGTTACTGTGAATAATACAGATGCGTTATTGTGCACATACCTATGTGGGCATGTATTTTTGCATAATCTTTGATGCATAGATGGTATGAAAATATCTTCATAATTTTGATAAAGAATTATAAGCCAGGCCTGTAGTCTATCCTCAAGTAATGGCACTAATTCATTTGGGAGTTGTTTTGGGTTTGGTGAGGTTTTTTACTTTAACAAGTAGTTTCAAGAATTCTAACAAGACTTTTCAGTCTGTTGACTTTTGATTGAAATGAAAGGGGAGCTCATCATCTGGATGCCTAGGTATAAAGTTAGTCATTATTCTCTATGACACTGTTGAGGAGGCTGTTGAACAGAGATGTTTTGCAATAGGTTTTTCTGAATCTAAACTATATCCAAATACTTTTTCCAGGCTTGGAGAACATTTGCATAATATATAGAAGTAATAGACTGGAAGAAATTTACTAGTGGAATTCATCAAGAGTCAGTCTTGGGACCAAATAAAAAATATTTTCAAGAATGATACTTGTATAGATGTTGTGGTGAAGTCTGCTGCACATAAAGATAAGAGGTATTGTCAGTACAAAGGAGTATCAGAATATTGTAAACAAAATAGAGCCATAAGAACAGTGGGAATAAAAGTAAATAAAATTTATTAGGGTAAAAAGCAGATCTGTGCATATGAGGCACCCAAACACTAACTTCTGGAAGGTAAGAACTCATCCAGTGGGAAATCTTTAGGCATACAAGTGGATAATAAGATGACTATGGTTGCCTGAGTGATAGAAACATAAAAAGGCAAGTTCAGTCTTTCAGAACAATGGAAATTATTTCCAGTGGAGAATAAAGTATGCTAAGATTGTAATTGCACAAAGTGTTTTTCTGTGCACAATTCTGGTCACTCATGCTCAGTATAAAACTGAAACCAATCAACCAACAAAAACACCTAATACTGAACTTGAAGAAGAGAAGGTCCACCGTGCATGTCAGGATTCCAGAGCACTCCTCATAAGACAAAATTGAGAGGTCCCCTTAAATAAGTCACCCAAAGATGAGATTATTTTCATAAATATGCCAGGGAGGTGAGCAGTGTGGAGGACAAAAAACTGTCCAAGAAATGTTGAATATGAGCCAAAGAATATGTGGCTATAAGTTACTCTGGATATACATGGTGTTCTGGCAAGGTTCCTAACTACGGGAGTGGTCAGGCCTGATGCAGCGGGAAGGTAGTAAAGTGTCCTGGTGACTCTTGGAGCTTTTTCCCGCTGTGTTGCTGCTCTTCAGTACTGAGCATCACCCAAAAGGAGAAAGCCCAGGCAGTCTGGTAAGAGGCACAGTAGTCCAGCTTTATGCAGACCTTGGAGATAAGGCCAAATGGGTATGTCTAAGAAGGAGACACGCTTACCCTGTATCATAGCAGTAAACAAATCTGCTGTGTACTTTCAAAGTTTCAAGTTAGCATTCTGAAATCACAGTTGCATGTCTGTTTTAAAGTGTGGGGAGGGCTGTATCTTTCTGCTGAGCCATGTGGTGTGCAATTTTCTTTTTCCTTCAAATCTACTATAGGCTGCTTCTTGTTGTGAAGGACTGTGATTTTTATTTTTTTTCTAGTGTTCTGTGAATACATAGAAATCCCTTCTATCTTGCTGGTTATTCATATGTTTTTCACCATCACTACACCTAAACATCATAGGGTCATGAATTAACAGACTCTATTCTCACCAGACTCCTAGAAATTTAAATCAGATCCTCAGATCCTTACTTGGTGTTCTACCCTGCAGGCCATTCTTTATTTAAACAGGTGAGCATTTGTTAGGGTGGGGAAATTAGCAACTGATGGTCAGCACAAGTGGTATAAACAAGAGCTAAATTTTGAACTTTTCTCAGAAGAGAGGGTGGACATAACATCACCTCAGATTGACCAGAGCAGAAAATCAGATGCTTGACCATGTGATCATTGTTTGCATTGAAAAAAAAATATATAGAGAAATATTTTCAATATATCTATACACATTGCTATCTCCTTTAAAGGAACTTTAACCATAATTCTATATGGTGTTGATAGTGATTCAGTGTTTTTATGTCTTTTCTCCTTGTTAACTGGGTTTGTGCTTACTGGAAAGCTGCTGAGAAGTGTGCAGCAGCATCACCTGCCCATGGGAATAGCTGTGCTAACTGAATCCTGCCTTTACCCCATGGGACAGAAGCAAACCTGAGAAAATAAAACCAAAATGCAGGAAAGAAGCATGTTCCAAACATGCCGAATAATAAAGTTAATTTGCATAAATAATCAGTACTGCAAGCCCATATAAACATTCAGCTACCACAGTATTCATAAGGGGAAAAATTGGGCCTGAAAGCTTTGGTCTGTCTTGAGCTCCTCCCCTGTAGTCAAGATGAGCATTTTGTTTTATTTTTTTTAAATGCTGTATAATGAGGAACTGAATCACTGATTTTAGAACCAACAAAGTAGAAGCAGCTCACACCCATCTGTACTCTTAGACCTGGGCAAGCAATGGATTTTTCACATAATCACGTACCGTTTTATTTATTTTGTGTTCTTCCACAAGTGTGTGCACGAGTAGCTAATGCAGACAGGCCGGAGCAAAATCCCCAGATTCAGGCACTTCTGAGCTCTGGAGTGTTCAAAATCCAAATCAGGGCTTTATAGCTTGAGCCCTTCTCTAATATTTATTCAGATGTATGATAAATGTAGTACTTCAGAGCTAATTCTTGTTCATAATGCAGCCATTGTTCAGTCGTGACTACAGTGTATAAATATCACACATTTATCTTTGAGCCTGTAGACATTTAAGCCTCTGTGTTCTTCAGGATTTTATTTATTTATTTACGCATTTGCTTGTTTGATAGATGGCAGCAGATAAATGTTTCCTAACTGGGGATGTCTCATTAGTTTTTGCTTTTAGTATCATCTGTCATATGACAGCAAATAATAGGGGATTTTTGCACATTTGCGTGGCTGTATTGTGTTTGCACTTATAGCTGCTTCTGTGTTTTCACAGGTGAGGTGATCTATAAATATAACCTTATCCTTAAATACTGTCTTCAAAGAAAATGCATTTATACTATAAGCAGAGCCCTACGGTCTTGTCGCTGCAGCCGCACTGTTTTCGAAGAAGCAAGCCTGCTCTGTGATATAGAAGGTGGAGACTGGGAAGCTGGCTCTGCTAAGCCTTGCCTAATGCAAACTGCTTTAGTATGCACATCACATCATGCTGGCTATACTGCAGGGAGCAGGCAGTTATCGCACAAGCGTGCATCCTCAGAGCCAGGATAAACACTCCGTTACTCTCCCTCTAAACTGCTCTTCTGGGAGGGAGAGAAAATAAATAGGGAGCAAGAGAGGCATTTGAAGTAACCTTTCTAAGGAGGCAGCAGCCAATAGAACCCTTCTTCTTTTTTTTCTTTTTTTTTTCTTTTTTTTTTTTTTGCCCCACTTCTTACTAGAGAAATTCGTGTTACCTCAGCAATTAAGAAGAGCCAGCACCTAGGGTTCCAGGCTGTGAGGGGGAGTAGCAACTTGTACCAGGTAGGAAGCCCTTTCAACATCCTCTTTAATTCATGCAGCTCAGTTACTACTTGCTCTGTTACTATATGGTGGCTGACATCCAGAGACCTTGTGTCTGCTAGCCACCGTTCCCCAAGCGAAAGAGACCTTGGGGAGGTTTAATTGCCAATGACCTTCAGCGTATTTCTTGGACAGACACCGGTACTTAGTGCTGTTTGGTAAAGCAATCTATACTTTGTCTGACTGCTTGGAGGTGTGCGTTTAGCATCGGCGTGCAGCTGGGGAAACCGCAGCTGTTACCCGTCTACGAAACCATGTCACAAATGAGTAAAAATTAGCCATTTTATAATATCTGAAGCAGCTGCTCTGCATTTTTAGCAACACTGGCTGTATTACTTCCAAAAACTTATTACCATAAATTCTATGTGTGCTGGGAAGTGAGGAGATATGCTTTAGTGTATTCAAAGTTATTTTGGCAGTTATCTACTATATTTTCATAGTCACTTATGCATATTTTATTAAGACTTTTTTAAACTTTTCTGAGACAGGTATGTCTTACTTGGCAGATTAAGATTCCAGCTAACAAATACTTGGTGTAATAATTGTAGTGAGATGGTTACAATATTAGCTTTACGGTATTGCCTACTGAGAGCCTGCAGGAATGCAGGCATCTCCTCTGATGTTTGAGGGGTGGGATAGAGCCTGAGGTCATATATGTTCACTTTATCCAGCTTAGTACTACAGAAGGACAGAGGGGAAAGTGAGGAGAAGGAGAAATCTATAATTGGGCTTTGTGATCCAGTTGTTCAGCGTTTCTTCCTAGTACTTTGTATCTGTGTTTATTCACATGAATGAACTGTTAGATGACGTTTGTTTAACCTTTTAGTATCGTGACCGTTATGTGACTTAAGTTTAGTAAAAGCAAGGGGAGCATTTCATGCAGTGAAGTAATAAGTTTGAAGCTTGGGAGTCAGTCCAGCAAGGGTCACCACGATGTCTGGGAGACTCTCAAAGTTTCACGGTTTGCTCAATTTGAGTTGCTGTCTCCTGAGCAGGAAGGGAGTCTGAGGCAAACTTTCACAAGCTGCACTCTCTTCTCTAAATCAGACTAGTGACAGAGAATTCTTAAGGATAAAAATATATACATATTTTTAAAGCCTAAGCAGTGGTGTGAGCAAGTATACCATGTTTAAAGATTCAGCTGCTTGCAAGAAAACCTGCAAACAGTGCTCAAAACCGAGATTAGACACCACTGCTGTAATAAAAAAAATTAAATACTGATAACAGTAGAACTCTCTTTGACTGTACCCACACAACCTCTTCCTGTATGTAATTGCTCTATGCACAAATAGCTCCATATATATTGTTTAAAGGTATCTTGTGACTCTTATCTGTAGAAAAAAATATTGAGGATGTCTAAATCCATAATCATTTTTTCTGATGAGTGTAATGAAAAAAATCCCAGTTCTTAGAAAATGAGAATTATATCTGATAGCAATAAAACTTAAGGAGGTAAGAAAGAAATAGCTATGAAAATTATAGCTGTGAAACAGAGGTGAGATCTAGTTAGTGACATGGGTTGGTTAGAGGACCTGGCAGCAGGTGAGAAGAGTTTTTTCCCTGTTTCATCTGTTCTGAGAAATTCAATGCTTCAGAGAATTCACACTTAGAAAGTACCAATTCAATTAGCAACTGAGATAGGAAGAAAACTAGAATGGAAAAGTGGTGCCTTGACTCCTTTTATTTCTCTTGATATATGAAGTGTTATGAAGAAAATGCTACCCATGCCCCTCTGATTTATTTTTGTTTTGTTTTTAAAAGTATACATCTGATGTAAAACTTAAGTGAATTATTACCTTAAAGAGCAAAAGGAGGTAGTAAGAGTAGTAGGTTGAACACTTTAATGCATTTCACTAGAAACACATAAAATTCACCTTTCAGAGCAGTTTAAGGCAAAGCACAGCTGGTTGGTGGGGTTGTTTTTTAATTTTGTTGTTTAGTTCGTTTTTGGGTTTTTGTACTTTTTTTTTTATAACCTTAAATTTAAAGTCCTTAAATTTTGTCTTTCGCTTCAAGGTTTATCATTTACTAATTCATTGTCACGCTTTGTAGGTCTCAGAGAAAGGAATGAACAGAGAACTATGCATTGGGATAAGTATGTTTCTTGGCTTGGCATTGATTGCAGGTCACTATCGTTCCATGCCTTGGTTTACTCACGTGTAAATACTGCTGTTGGCAGCTGCTTGTTTGGAAACATACTGCAGATCTACTTTTTTCCAGGTGATCCTCACTCACACTAGTGATGTTTTATGAAGACTTATTTTTCTGTGACTCTAGCTCACCTCGTGGCTTATGAGTTTGACTTGAATAATTTTTCTTCATGTTACCTGTTGCTAACAACTACTGAAAATACTGCTGAATAAGCAGTGTTTTCTTCATGACTAAAAACTGTTTTGTCTATAAAACAGGCAGCAGAAATCTGTTTATGCCTAACCCCTCCCATGGAAGAGACTGCCTTTACTGCTGATAGCTTAGTGGGGTGTGTGGGATGGTCCTGTCCCACTGTTACCTTCAGTGAGACCTCTCAGGTGCTCAAGAGCCATCGCTAGCGAATCTGTGATGTCTACTTCTCCGAGAGTATAGTCCGGATTCACTATCCCATAAATCTTACCATTTTTTTTCAGTAGAAATAGTGTAATCAGCTACACTGAAAGTTTCTGAAATAGAAAACCAGACCAATCTGACAACCAGAGGAATTATGAGCAGACATCCCTGTTTGTCACGCTGCCATGTTTGGGTATGTCCTTTCATTGGTGGCTATGACCATGGCTCCCTACTCTTCTCTTAGTTCCCAGACCTGCCCAGTGATACTGCTTTCTGTATCCATGTGGAGGAGAACTGAGGCTTCTACTGCCAGCCTCAGGTTTGGTGAAAGGCACTTATCTCTTGACACAGAAAGTAAAGGTCCCTCTGTAAAAGTACAGTTGATGTTTCTTGGTGCTTTTTGATACTTTGCTCCTATGTTGGTATATTTTTTATTATTATGGGTCTCTAGAGTGGCCACAATCTCTTGATCTAGCTTTAATTAATTTTAATAAGCTCCTTATTTTTTGGAAGCAAAACACTAAGCACATGGTCCTCGTAATGTATGATGACTGTGAATTTATATGTGAAGAATTCCAACCCCCCTCACAATATGCTTTCGAGGGACAAGGTCTGCACAGTTCTGGTCAAGAGACATCCCTTCTCAGGTCTGTATTCTTTCTACTGTGAGCACAAATGAGAGGATGAGACTAGATTTTCAATTTTCCACTGTCAAGATATTTGGCAATGTTTTTCCAGATGGATGTTTGAAGACAGTCAGGGACTTTTGTACTTTCCTTCCTGCTTATGTAAGGGATTGGAACTAATGGGAGGATTCAGGGGATCAGGATTGATGGTGAGGCTGACTAACATTAACGCAACTGGCATTGGACTTGACTGTCAACTCTTAAAAAACACAAACAAAACGTTAAGTTACTTAACAGTACATAGCCTTTGAAATTGATTTAGGCAGTAATCCCCAAGAAATCAATCATTACTAACAATTAATGACTGGTTTGTTGGTTGCTGGACCATTGATGTCGTAACAAACTGGTAACTAAAGTAACAGTAAATTGAGGTGGATATTTTCTCTCTGTGTTTCATGTGATCTACCTTCTTTCTGTCCTACACCTTTTTAGCAGCTAGGGAGTCACTAAATACTTTTGTTCCAGCCTGTTGATGCTATGTGAAAAGACTTTGATGGTGGAGCTGGCTTTGTAATACCTATAGGTATATATTGATACTTTAGACAGTAATAGGGATTTTGTTGGGATATTTTCCCTGAAACTTTATTGCTCCTTTTTCTAAGGCATCTCATGCAATAATATAATTGAAATAATAATAAAACAACAGCTAAAACTTGTCCAACTATATATTTTTTTTAAGTGGAATTATGACTTTGGATAGAAACTCATCGTTGCTCTGACTCAATCATTCCTGGTAGCTGTGTCTAACCAAGGTAGTTCTTCTGGTATAGGCTATGCTTAGGGCAAGCAGAACTGGAAAACAAACCAAAAACATTTTGGGATGTTTTGGCATTCTCATTATCCTCAGCCTCATTCAAAGTTCAAAACTGAAAGTCAAACTGAAGGGTGAGAGATCCACTAAATAAAACTGGAAGCTGAACAGCTGCTATTTTACCGAGTTTATTTAAATTTTCAGATTTATTTAAAGTTGTATTTTTCTTTTGTGGTTTAATTCTTTAGTGGATGGAAAAAAAAAGCTAGAAAACACTATTACTTTTCACAGCTGGTTTATCTCTGTGGGTTTTGCTTGATCCAGAAATTGTCACTGGCTCAGGGTGCAATTGTGCACATTGACTTTTGGTTAATGAAATTGAGGTGGGCAGGAATATGAAGGCTGATTAGAACCATGACAAAATCTGCCATCCTACAATGAAATGAAGGGAGATGGATTTAGGTCAGTATCTAATGTTGGCAAGAAAAAAAAAGCTCCCTCAAAATTTAAATATATAATACATGTAATTTAGAATCTAAAAATCCCAGTCACTGGCTTACATGAATTTTAATCTGATTCTTACCAAGTATAGAAAATTATACCATTTTTCTAAATGAAAAGGAAATATCACAGAAATAATTGTGCTATATGGTGCTTAAAAAAACCTGCAAACACAGAACTTGTTACCTCTTAGTGTATGGTTTATGAAAACATTAATCATCTCTTGTACAGTTCACAAGCTCTTAATTTATACTTAAAAACAGTGCAGTGTCAAAGCTGATGGCTTTTTTCAGGGCTGGCAAAATTTTTCAGGATTAAGCTTTCTTATTGGAGAGGTGCAAGGAAGGCGGGGAGATGGGAGAAGGATTATTATTCTATTATAACACATTAGTTAGGTACAACAAATGTTGCTCTGAAGTACCCCTTTAGATAAACCAACTTACTGTTGAAAGTGTGTGTGTGTGGGGTGTGTGTAGAGAAGGGGGATTGTACTGTTCAGCATCCTACATAGCAAGATGCACAGCAATTTGAAGTCACCGTAAAGAGGCAAAAGTAAGCAACTGAAATTCTGAGAAAAATATTTTTGTGGAGAGGCCCTGTTGTTGGGTGTATTTTCCTTATGTGCTTTTTCCTTACTTCAGTGTCCACCAGACTGATGCAAACCTCTCAGAGAAGGTAAATCTCATTTAAAGAGAAGCAGTAAAGGTACAAAATGTTATTCTTCAAGTTCCTTGTGATTTTCTTTCTTAAAATGAGTGATGTTTAAATGTGAAAGGCTTTACTAGTATAAAATATATCCACCAAGCTATTGACATTAGTGCTTTGTTGAACACAAGGCATATCCCAGTGTTCTGGAGTGGCAGGTACCTTTATTTATGTTTGACTACAAAACATCTGCCAGATTTAACATCAAACCACTGAATAACATAATGAGATCTTTAAGTCTGCAGAAATGAATGACAGGCTTCTGTTTTCCCTTGCCAGGAAAAAAGGAATACTGCTGTAAGATACTAGAACAGGAAAACAGTTTGCATAGGACAAAACAAATTTGGCTTTATTACTGCTTTGTCTGTAGGCCTGCCAGAAATTTGAGAGAATAGACATTACCCAGTATATAGAGATAAGTATATGAGAACCCAACCTCCAAATCAATTGTGACCTTTTAAGTACTCAAATATTTGAAATTAATAGTTCTTAGGTATATTAATATCAAATCATCATCTAGGAGCAACATTTTTCATAAGCGACACAATTCCAGCAGAATTACATGTTGCACTGACATGAAACCCAAGCAGTTTAGTGTGACTTTCACTGAAACAGAAACCAAAGGTCACCTGCTTGGAGATGAATTATTGGCTGTGCTGGAGTCCTGACCCACTATTCACCATTTGGTGCCTCTGTTGCCATACAGAAGAACTGCACTTGAATAATAAGAAAAACTCCCCAAATATTTAGTTGAGTTTCCCACAGAGGCTACTTGTAAGGAAGCCTAACATGAGAGATTCCTAACTCTGTCTTCCCACCCTATCCCCAGACACGGTGTGCCAGTGTTGTGTTGCTCCTGACATGGGTGTAATGGCAGCCCACAGGGCACCCCAGCAGCTGTAGTACGTGTCTCGATGCATAAGATACTGAACTCTCCCTAGATGCTTTCAGGACTGTATTATTGAAATAGTTATTTGTACTTTTCCCCACAAATGGCTCTTGAAATGTACGTTTACAGAATTTTCAGACTTAAAGAAGGGACTGCTGTTTTTTCCAGATACTATACACAAGTGTGAGGTGGAAGGAAGCAGAGAATAATAGCAAGGTGAGAATGACATCATCACTGCATGCTACTCCTTTAAGTAACATCCTTGATACACAGGAACATAGTGGGTGATGTAGATTAAATGCATTTATTAGCTTACTTGCAGAAGCTGCTCTTGGTGACAAACTGGTTTGAAAAAATGTGATGACTTGGAGTCCAGTTGGTTTTGCAGTATTGGCAGCTTAGGCAGTAATTCCTTGCTCATGAAATGAATACACATTGTATGGAAAGGATGGAATGCTTTACCTGTTTTAAGCCAACACCACTGATGTCTCTGACACTGTTCACTCAGTTTCTACTTCTCATCAGTGGCTGCATCACTGCTATATTTTGTATGATGCTGAAACTTTGCAACCCATGCAAAAATGATAATACCACAGCAGACACTGCTCCAGTGTCCGGTCCTATCTAGCTGTTTATCCGTGGTGCTGCTCCACACAGCAATTTGCTTCCAAGCAGTGTTAGTACATATGGAAGTCTGGCACTTTGGCTAGTCGTGGGGCTAGTGATGAAGCCTGGCTTTCTTGGGGCACTTGTTTGGGTACGAGGAAGAACAGTGCATTGGGCTTGACTAAAGTTAAGTTAAAAGAGAGAACCCATGTTTGAATATTGTAAGCCTGGCCAAAGAATGAATTTGACAGATTAAAATTTAAAGGAATGAATTTGACAGGTAAAAATATCTCCAGAATTCTGAGCACTTTCTGTTGAGTTTTTTTTCTGTTGAGTTTTTTTTCTCATAGTTTTTGGTTTTGGTCTTTTTTTAAGAGGGGGGGGGGGATGTTTGGGTGGGGGGTTTTTTGTAGGGTTTGGTTTGTTTTTAGTTTTGTACACTTTATTTCTGAAGAGCCCTTAACTATAAAAAATTTTCAGTAAAATTTTCAGTGAAAATTTTTTCAGAAATTTTCAGTAGCTACCTTCAGAATTTCACTTTGTACATATCATTATAAGAATCAAAGCACTGTCAATAGAGGTTTGAAATAAATGCATGGAATTTTTAAAATTTGTTTTGCCTGTTCTTCAAGCCTTGGTGTACAGTGGCACATCCCAGAAAGTTCTCATTTGTGTCTAGTGAGAGGGATTGCTAGTCAATACTTTTCTTGTGTATGTGGGATTTTTTAGGATATCTCAGTTTGTATTGATATTTGATGAACTGTACACTTAGAACTTAAAAATTTAAAAATCAGGTGTGGGTGCCAGGATGCCCTCAGAAGGGGAAAAAACAAAGGTGACTCTTAGGACATGGGTAATGATAGTTGTGTTAGTTGTAAATTGTTCTCTGGTTACTGAGAACACCAAATTCCTGTCATTTGTACTTGTGTTTTGTATTTTTCCTTTGTTTTTCTTCATGAGGCACATGCATGAAAACTGTGTCCTATAGAATGAGCTGACAGGGACTAATTTGACGAGCTGAAGACGTTAAATGTTTTGTATTGCTGTGACACTTGGCAATTTTTAAGAGATTTACAACAGGATACACACATCCAGAGTTTGTTTCTTTTTCTGCAGTAAGGCTGAATAGTTTTTCTTCAAGTGTGTCTTTCCACTCTGAAATGATATTAGGCAATTTGACTGGGAGCTGTAATTTATAAACTGTAAAAAACCTAAATATGTAGTATTATGCAGAGAAATAAAAATGAGGTATTTCTGTATCTCATAAAATTTTTGAAGGCAATTATTCTAATTATATGTATGAAGAACGTAGCAAACCCAGAGGAAAAATTTAGAAATAAAAGAGCTTTTGCTTACCTTTAAGTCTATTTAGATTTTTCAGAATCTGTGTTCATGTTACAGTCTTTGGAAGTAACATGTTTGGAGTTTGTTGTGACATTGGAAGAGTTTTGCGATTAGGCTCAGGTGAATCCTGCGGGAGGCTCTTGGAAGAGCTCCAATTCTCCCACTTTGCTATCAATTAATTATACTCTTACCTTAAGTTCATGAAGTTTGCATAATTATTTTGAAATGCTGGGAAGGTACATTTGCATTTTGAACAGTAACTTTTGAAAAGAGTTCATTGAATGCTGTGTGTAAGGATACTTAAATGTTCTGTAATGGTTTAGGAATACAATGTGTTAAGAATTGGTGTAAAGGTCTGCAAGGTGTGTACCTGCTATGTTGGCCAGTGTGTTCACTGTGAATCTACACTGCACTTTATAGGGGAAGAGCAGTGTAGATGTGTCCTCTATCCTGCCCAAATGGCGTGTGGTCAGAACGAGTATGGAAGGGGACACATAAACCCTGGGTAAAAGGTTGTGTATCCCTATGTTTTTCTGGAAGAAGAAAGATACTAAGAGGTAGAAGGGACAAGAAGAAATCATTCCATAGTGCTGGGTTTTTTTTTTTTGCTATGCAGCACATTAACAATACTTGCTTCCACAATCATTATTTTTACACTTGTAACAGCAGAATGGCTGTTTCACTAACGGCTTCCTGCAGGACAAACATTGGACCTCTGAGAATCTCTGAACGTTGTTTTACAGCTGCTTAAATAAACCCAAGGGCAAAAGTGACAAGTAGTTTCTGTGCTTTTGCTCTCCCAGTTAAGGAGTAAAAGGACCCTCCTCCACTCTTCATTCTCACCGTCATTACTGATGGTGGTGTGGTTAATGTTTCTGAAGTCCTGATGTTTCTCAACTGCATCATTTTCTAAATATTTCCAAGCTGTCCTGTGAAATGCTATGAAAACAGTTATTCTCAAGATAGGTCATCATTCAAGCCAGAAAATTCAAAAGCAAGAGGAAAAAACCCTAACAAATAGATTTCTTTGTAAAACACAAAGATTCATCAACAGGGATAGGCCAAGACTTCATTTTCACTGGTTCATTCATAACTCAAACTTACATTTCATTTTTTTCTAGTCTCCTGGAGCTAGGATAACCCTATATTTTTCTCTAAACTTAGTTAAGAGGGGATAAACTCATAAAGGCAAGGCTTGTCTTTAGAGCTATAGAGTTTTCATTGGGGTAACTTCATAATTAATGAAGGAGCTGCTCTGTATTCAATAAGTGTGTTGCAGTCAAACCATACCTAGCTACATCTCCAAGCAAAAGTTCACGCTATGTGTTCTGTCTGGCTATGTCACGTCAGCTCAGCAGCTTAGAATTGCTCTGTTGTAAAGTTTAAGTATGATTAGTTTTGGTTTAGACCTTACTGTGCATGGACATCATCAGAAATGTGAAAGGTGTATATAGCATCTGACACCTTGGGTACCTACCCCGATGCCTGTGAACACTCCAGCAGTTTTGCAGAGAGAAAGGCCAACCTGTTCTTGAATACTCTTTCAAGTACTTCAAAGCCACCACAGTAATGATATCCATTACTGTGATCTGCTGGAGACAAACCCAGATTACACCAAGAGGACTCTGCTGGAACTACATGTAGGTCCCTCAAGAACTACTCCCGGTACCTCTTGTATAAAAATTTCAGTAATTCCCTTACAAAGTAATTAGCAAAAGCAGTTTTCCTGAGGCCCACAAAGTTTGTGAGGCCTGTCACACGGGGAGTTTAGAATACCATATAGGAGGAAAGAAAATGACCTTGAGGACTACAGTAATAGTAGCTGAATGAAATTCAATAGGACAAAGTGCAAGATCATGCACAAAAACAATACATTTCTGTTATAAGCTAGGAGATCGTTAATTGGAAGTGACAGAGGAGGAGAAAGTCACAGGATGACTGTAAGCCACCAATGCAATGCATCAATGAAAAGGGCAAATACAATCTTAGGCTGTGCTGGATGAGATATTTGGATTAGCAAAGGAAATAACAAACATGTGCAATGGATCATGTAGAAACCATAATCTAGGGCATTTTTAATAGTCCTCTGTGTCTGCTTTTAAGTAATGTGAATTCAAAATGAAGCATGTGGAAAGAAAGGTAACTAGGGTGTTCAGGAGAATGAAAAATCTTTCAGAAGAGGAGAGACTAAAAGTTGTCATGTTTAGTCCAACCAGATAAACTTATAAAAATGAGTAGATAAATACAGGATGATAAAAATATATTTAAGATGGAAATAAATGTATCTGGCTCTCAAAGTGTGATACTCTGGAGCTGATTTTAATGTTGGTAAAAGCCAATCTACCCAGCCTTTGAGTTGGAGAAATGTCTTTTTCTTAAAGGAGAAAGTCTAACCTGCCTGCCAGTGACTGAAGGGAACTAGCCTCAAGAGCAATCATCTCCAGTTCTTCTAAGCAGTTAAAGAGAAAGGCCAATATTGAAACCAGGTCTATACTTCAGATGTTGCTAGTTTCAGGTATAGTTCAATCTCTAGTTACTTGTATGGTAATGGAGATGGGAGAAGCCTGCATAAAGCATAAACTGCTAGAAGAGTGTTGTCAGACTGGAAGGAGTTGCAGTGTTGTAGTAGAATTAATGATCCAGCTTAAACTCACAGACACATTCTCTCTTTTTTTTGGTTGTGGGGTTTTTTGGTTTTTGGTTTTTTTTTTTTTTGCCTGTAAGGACAATATCTTGCAAATATCTTCCTAGATATTTCTTCAGCTAAAATACCAAGTGCCAACTGTTTTGTTTTTTTGTCTGACTTTCCTAAATCCCATGGCTTAGATACGCGTGGGACATGTGCTAATGACAAACAGAGCAAAACCAGGCTTGACCTCCTGTCCTGAAAACAGTTCTTTGCATGAAAACTTGCTTTAATGTATGAATAGACACCCATAATATTGCCACCTCTTTCCCACCCTGCTGATGTGAATTTTTAGCTTTGTTTGCATTGGGTGGTTTGGTTTGGGTTTTTTTTCCCACCTTCATAATGAACTGGCACTAATTTCTTGCTGCTTTCGGTGTTAGGCACTTCCCCCTTGCTGAGCTGAACTGGTACTTAGGCAAAGAGCATCTCTTCTGTGGTGTGTGAAATCAGTGGGCATGAAACAGGAGGAATTGCTTTGTCTGAGTGGTCTGTTCAGTACAGCAGGGGAGAGCTGGTTGGGAAGAGAAGTGAATGAGTGAAAACTCTGAGTGATAAACACCAATAGAAACTAGGATGGAGAGAGAAAAAGCACAGAGACAAGAAGGAAACACAAGGAAGGGGAGGACAGGTAAGTGTTAGTAGAAGCAAGAACCTTAATTTAGGCTGAAATTAATTGCTATAGAGTAAAGCACATAAATTTTAATTTTTCTTGCAAAGTATGTAGTACAGCTAAGTGTTGTATAGCTAGAATTATGCTAGCCTGCTTCTGAGAAGTATCCAGTGCTGGAAATACACTGAAGAAAGCTTGAAATCACACCCTCATATGTTTAAGGATGTTTTAAACTTATCATGAAGCCTGGTCTCCAAAGGCTGTTTTGCTGCCTCAGATGTTTGATCTTACTGTAGCCATTTCCAGTCTTTCCTCAACTCCTCCCCATTGAAGAATGCTGGGTTGGAAGTAGCCATCTCTCCATCTCATTGAGAGCATGAGAACACCTTAAACTTTGGGGCCACAGTTCAGAGTAGTGGTGGGATGCTGGAGTAAGAAAAGGTGCATGGGAGTGCTGGCAGATTAACAAAACCCCCAAACTCTAAATCTGATTTTACTTAACACTTGTGCTATATTGCAATATTATCTGATTCCTTCACAATGCTTCACTTTGGGATCCACATCAGTGTAAGCTCAGCAACCTTGGGAGAAGCTCTTTTATTCTTGTAGAATACTTGTGGCAGAAAGCATCTCTCTCTGATCCACCTGCCTGCATACATCCAGGAGATAGCAGTAGAAATTTATCCTTTTATTCTCTGATGCCTAGGGGTACTGGAGTAGCTCTGAGAATAGATAATAACCAAAGTTCCTCAAATACTGTCAAATGGTAATTTTAGGCTTAAATTGTGGCTTTATTGTCAGACTAGTATTGCCAGGAGGGAATTCTTAGTACTGCCCTACCCATGTACAGAAATTTTTCTTTTCCTTACTCCCTCTTGACCTCTCACTGGATTATGGTTTTTTCACCTTCAATATCAAGACTTGCTTATCTTTGATTTTGATTGCAAATTATTGGTTACATATTGTCAATGGACGGTATTTTGGCTTGCAGTGGTGAGGACCACACTTTAAGAGTGTGTGATTTCAAGGTGATCACCACGTAACTTTTTAAAAGTAACGGCCTTTTTTCTGAAGAGTGTTTCATTTTGTTTAAAAAAAATTGTTCTTATGTTGATTGCACACATTTTCTTCTGAAATGGAGGCCAGAGCAGGAAAAATTTTCCATGCATACTTAAAAGCGAGTCAATTCCAGTGATAGGATGATAATTCCTAAAATAACCTTGTTCATTGTCCGCAGAAAATAAACATAATCTATCTCTGCAGCAGAGACAAAGTTTGATAGAAAACCAAAAAGAGCTCCTAAATCTCCCAAGGGTGCTTTCAAAATATAAGTATTGCCAAGATAGACTTGCTTTTGTTGGCAGCATGAATGTTTAAGAAGAGGCAGCAAGTAAGGGGTGCCTTGGGTTTTGGGAGCAATATTCTAAGATAATAATTTAAAACTTCAAATTCGAGTATTATTCCCTGAAGCTTGAAAATTCTACTTTTTTTATAGCATAATGTAGAGAATGACTGTATCATATAGAAAAAAACTAAGCCCTGTAACAGATTGATTAGGAGATATATACTTCTAGCACGTTCACTATCAGAAAAGCGCATGATTATAGAAGACTGAAGGAATAGAAATGACTCTTTGTATCTATCACCTCTTCTTACACCGTTCAAAATCTCTGCCTGTGCCTCATAAAGNGGGTGCGGGGGGAAAGGTGAAGTCCAAGCACGGGGTTCAGAATTCTTGTTGAGAGCTTCCTAAGGTGTAAAGCCAGGTGACGTTATCTCCAGGGACAGTCTTACTGGTGCTAGAAGAGATTCCTGTTGGTAGACATTGGTCACAGCTGCAGATTAACTGCTGGAAAACATCTTTCAGGTCCACACTGGCCTCCAAGCTGCTGGCGCCAAACAGTTGTGCTATGGAACTGCAGGTAAACAGATAAAGCAAGAGTTTACTGCGGCCAAATGCCAATAGACCTTTTAACTGCTTTTACTCTTTTCAGAGACATAAGAAATGCTTTCAGTAGAGCTGGATACTTGAACTTCTGGTTAAGGTATGTGAACTTGTTAATGGGGACACAATGCAGAATGGAGATGAATGCAGAAAGAGAGAATAAATGTCAGGGCAACAATCAAAGTGTTTCCCAATCTTTTCAAAAAGAACTTTCCTTGACCCTCCTGAAGCCCATAGCTTATTACTGAAAGTATCTAACAGATGAAAAGTGAATTCTGTTCACAAAACTGTACATCAGGCTACTTATTTGTAACTTGGAGTGCTGCTCTTATTGCTGTGTTGGACTTGGGTGCTCTCAGGCTTGTAAGAAGAGCGAGCTGTGGCCCCAAAGTTTAAGGTGTTCTTATGCTCTTGGGTGTGATGTCTGCTGTGGAAACCGCTACTCAGTGTGGCCAGATCCCTTTGTTTACTCCTCTCCTTTGTTGCAGCAAGTGGTCCTGCTATGCTAGCATTTGTGGCATCTGCTCCTGTCACAC
>VXBZ01009312.1:139199-156328 GCA_013399135.1 Heliornis fulica | reverse complement strand
CATAGCTTATTACTGAAAGTATCTAACAGATGAAAAGTGAATTCTGTTCACAAAACTGTACATCAGGCTACTTATTTGTAACTTGGAGTGCTGCTCTTATTGCTGTGTTGGACTTGGGTGCTCTCAGGCTTGTAAGAAGAGCGAGCTGTGGCCCCAAAGTTTAAGGTGTTCTTATGCTCTTGGGTGTGATGTCTGCTGTGGAAACCGCTACTCAGTGTGGCCAGATCCCTTTGTTTACTCCTCTCCTTTGTTGCAGCAAGTGGTCCTGCTATGCTAGCATTTGTGGCATCTGCTCCTGTCACACTGACTCATTTACCTTGGAGATAAAATGCAGCAGAATTGCTTGGTGATAGTGGCAGGGAGGAGAGCAGTGGTTCTCAGCTTTATTTTTCTTTGTTTCTTGTTGAGCCCTTTTCCTCGTTTGTTAATTCCAGTAAGCATTCTCCATATGCTTTTAGTATTTTCACATATGTTTCTGTGTATATTTAATTGTCTACTGTAGACTCTTTCCATCTTTTCTTCCCTCTTCTTGTGTCAACTGTCTGTTTAGTTTTTAAGCTACTCAAAAAGAGCCATTTCTTTGTGTGTACTTTCACACAGCATCCAGTAAGATGCAACCCTGCAGTTAATTGGAGGCTCTGAATAATCTTGCCATATAAAAAGTATAATTACTGATAGTACTCTGGGTTTTTTAAATGTCACTTTCTATTCAGGGAAAATCACAGCAAGGAACCTAGTTCTTATCAATAACCACTTTTCTTAATGTTCCTGTGTGGATTCCTACAACCCACAGAGAAAAAGTCTACCAGTAGATAGCAGTGTAACTGTAGTATCTCTGTAGCTGACATTTTAACAATGCCCCAATTTCTGTGCTAGTTGTAAAATCTCATTGTTCGTGCTACTTGGAAGATTTTTTTAGGTTATTCTGTATCAGGAAGTCAAGCTTTATGAAGGTAAAAGACAAAAATAGGAATGCTTCCTTCTCGAGGCATAGTCTGCAAAGACACGTATGCAAGGGCTGCTGTCCAGAGCACCATATGAATGACTTGCTGGTAAACGCTGTGTAAATTTGTAGTAATACTCTCGTATTTTAAAATACTGAGTTTAGCTTCAGGAACTGTTCATTACTATTTCATCTTTATCTTAGTGATTTGTAATCTTAGTTTTGATGTAAAGTACTAGTGCAATTAGTTTTATTTAAATGATTATGATTTTTGTCAGCAAGTAAATGGTGAATAACTTAATCTCTTAGGCTATCATTACTTTGCCACTATTTACTTTAACAAAAATGTGCCTTTTTCTTTTAAGGACTTATCTGTGGTTTTAGGCCCTGTTCTCTTATAACTAGATCTTTAGTGGCTGCACTTCTAGCATTTGTAATTATACTAAGAATGGAAATAACAGAAACATCGTGGCAAGTGCCAAGTTTCCTTAGTAAGCTTATATTTAATAGAAGTCACTCATTCCACAGTTAGCATCCGCTATCTTCAAAATACGTTAGTGCTAGACACCTTTCAGAGATGAGAAGATGTACTTCCCCTGAGAATTGTGGCTATGAAGTGTTTAAGATAAATGTGAATCTGTCTTCCTGTCTGTCTTCATGACAGCAGCAATAGGAAAGCGCCAATCAGTTGGTTAATGAATCCGTGTGATAACTTCATGACTCTTCATTTTCTCCTACTCTGTCTGTACTTTTGGCAGTTCTAGAGATGTTAATCTCTCAACATTTACACAGGAGAGGTCTGCACTTGAGAAAGGTCTTTACATGCTCTACGTACAATAGACCAGTGTGTCAAAAGGTGCCAACCATTGATCTCGTGTGTGCAATTAATTCTAGAGAGTCCACTTGCCTGTCCAGGGAGACCGTCACCCTTGCCTTTCTGAATCTACCCCTTGGGTGTCACTTGGGGTGTGATAAAGGCTCCATCATCCCTGTCTCCATTGATCTGCTCTTCATTCATTCTGTGTCAGTCACAGTTCAGAGCCAGGTTCTCTGCATTGGTCCTTTGGGTTGTCTGTTGTCTGTGCAAGGTGTAAGGAGGCAAGTCACTGAGGTTAAACTCCAGAGCCTGGACAACATAAACACTGCTTCTAATTTCTCATTTTGTCTTTGCTCTGTTTCCTGTTTCAGATGTTCATTTAAGATAACATGATTTGATACAAAACAGTCTTTGGATGTGCATTGAGATTCAAAAGTAGTCTAACTTGGTGCAAGGGCTTCTGCCTTGCCCATCTGTGGTCATTACATCCATGTGGAAATGCCTATTGTCAGCACGGTGTCACCCATGGTATGATGACAGACACAGGTCTTGTATTCACAGATGGTACAAAGTGTTCCTTAGATCACAAAGGTAAGGGAATTTCTTTTTAAATAACTGTCTCTCTGCAAGATGTGAGGTTGTCTTATGGCTTTTACCTGTGAACTGGCTGACAGTTCCCTGTAAGATTTTTGTCTGAAAAATCTAGAGATACTTAACTAAGTCAATTTTCAATGACAATGTGATTTATGATAGTTGAGTGGGGGAAAGCTGAACACTGAGAGTAGTAGTGAACTATTTTCTCATGTCCACTTACTATTAGTTGTGCATTTCCTCACCATCTTATCCTGACCTATATAAAAACAAACAACCAAAAAAAAAACAAACCCCAAACCAGTAATGCTGGAATGGGTATAGAAAGGGAAAAGATCAAAGATATGCAGCAGCTCGGGAATGACAATGGGAGATGTGGGACTTGTCTGGAAAATTAAGAGGAACAGATCAAATGAGTCAAAGATAATTGCCCACTCTTTCATAGACTAAGAACTCCTTGGGGATGGTGGCATTTACAAATGAGCAATGAAATTTAAACATGCAAAAGAAGTCCTTTTTCACCAACACATTAAGATTCTGGTTCGCTCTGATTTGCAACGTGTGAGATGTGAAATTTTATGGGTCCAGGTGAGGGAGAACTGAGACCCCAGATCTGCTGAAGACTGTCAAACCCAAAGGTGTAATCTCTTAGTTTAATCATGGAGCTAAAACCCAGAATAACACAATGGAGTTATCACCAAACACTTTCAGTTCTGTCAAGCTTTTCTCCACTTGGTGGTGAGAATTCCTGTAGACAGCAATATTGTATCGCTTAGAAAATGCTGTTAATGTTTTGATATCAAAAAGGACAGTTTTACTGTCTTGAATTTAAGTGCATTAAAATAATTCTGGGTTTTCTGTTTCGATAAAAATCAATAGTTTTGGATATTCCTATATATAAATTGAGCTGTGGCTAATGGTATTAGGGAGAGCATAAGTACCAAATTTGGAAAACCACTCTTTCATGGTGGTTTGGGGATTTTTAATATAATTTTTTAATGTTTTCATAATTGCTTATACTCCTTGATTTTCATAATAATTGGTCTATTATTACAGTCAAACACACCCACAGTGCATAGATATGATCAATGCATGCACTTGAGAGAAAATAATAAAGCAAAAATTAAAGTTTCTAATGATCTTGCTGATATTTTCATTTTTTACATAGGTAAATTATTATACTTAATTTATGAATTCATTTGAATTAACAGCATGAGTAATATTTTAAGCTTATAATGCTTTTCACATAAAACCAGAGAAAAACCAATTATTCTTTTCCTACTTGATAATGCCATCAATCTTATGGGAATAAATTGTTTCTGAACTATTGGGATTTTTTAAATATTATTTTTGTAGGCTATTGCTTAAATGCAAAGTGTGTCACTGTAGTATACCTCAGCACATATTTCAGTGATCAGGGTGTCATGGTTAGAGCACTGTTGATCTTATTGTAGTGCTGTGAAATGAATAAGTAAGGGCTGACAACTGGCAGCGAAATCGATATGTGCTCTTTTAAGGTAGTGCTCATTATGGCTGGACACAATAGGCCAGAACTCACTGTTAGTATCAGGAGACTATTTCAAATGCTGCCAAGGTCAAAAACAATACACTACCTAGTATTTTAGCTTCTGCGTATGGGTGAGAAAACCCAACGCAGTGCAATCACACTCAGGTATGGCAGATCCTTTCAAGTTCTCACATGAGTGAATGCTCAGAGACGTGTAAAGCTGCTGGAGGGAGCACTTTTGAGAGCCAGTCTATTCCCAGCATTGCCCTGACTGGGGGTTCAGATGATTGCTCTGGAGGGGAAGGTTGTGCTAGCAAGGCTGAGGCACATCTTCCCCCCTTTCTTTCCCCTCTTTTGGAGGCTGGGCACGAGTACCTGTTCACGGTTCAGCAATTTCCAAATAGGTAATCTCAGGTTTGTGTGACTTGAGGGTCCTCCTGAGACCCCTGCCTGCTTCCCACTTCCTGGGGAGGGCAGGGACACCGAGGTGACCTGACTCCAGCAGCCAAAGCAGTTGGAGTTTGCATACCAAAGTTAACAGCTGAGGAGCGAGGTCTCTGTGCTACATAGGGAAAAGCGAAGTTTCTGTGCTGGTTGTGCAGCCCCCTCAGGGTGTTAAATAAATGCAGGAGTCCATGTCAGCCTGGTCCTTGTACATGGTTCTGCATGGCGATAGGACTGGTGTGGTGCTGCTTCCCATGGCCTGGTTCAAAATGTACAAAAATACACAAAATTCACAGCTTGATGAAATGTTAAAGGATTCATTAGTTAATGTGTTAAATGGACTCCTGGAGGACACTACAGAGGCACGATGTTTAGAAGAGGATAATTTTAGAGTAACACTTAAGCAGTTTTAAGAAAGCAAGTATAATTTTACTTGAAGATGCTTTGTAATTTTCATAGTTTGGACAATCAACAGAGCATTGACTACAACAGCAGTGAAAGCCCAGAATTGTTCGAACTATGTCAGGTTCAACTTCTGTCAGCACACGGTATAACCTAATGCACAAAACTAAAGTACTATGTCAAATAATAATAAAATAGAACAAAACAGCTTACAGTTCCAAGGAGATTATGTTCTTAATGCTGTAAGAACAGATAAATGTACTATTTTCTGCACTTGTATTCTTTGATACATGAGGGAAAATATACTTAAAGCAGTCTAAGCATTAAATTTAAATGATAAATCAGAATATAAATTCTAAATTCAAATGCAGAAAGATCTAATATAAATCCATTTTTCTTGGTAAATATTTTACTGCAAAGACACAAGACAGGTACTGCAATCTAGCTTCTGACAGTCATCTTTTACTTTTTATTATCTTTGAATTATTTGCAAGATGGTTGAAAACATGATCGAATGCAGGAAGTCATTATTATTTTGTCTATGTCAGTGTTCCTGAAAACACTATTTTGGAGCAAAACTCAGTTATGACACTCATCACATTGCTTAAAGCTAAATACTAAAGATACATGGATCGCCTAATTGTTTTTCCTTTCTAGTAATGCTCTTCTCCTTGTCAAGGGATTACTTTTTTAGGCACTAGGGAGCAACAGTTCTTCATTCTTCCATTATCCGTATTTTCTGCTGTTTCTGACTTCCTAAACAGCAGTTATCAAAGAGCAAGTAGAACCAATCCTGGGTTAGTCCACAGCTGTTGCTTCATTCATGGCAAAGGTCCCAGGCATGCTAGCCACATTCCTTTTTGCTGTTGTTGATCATAGTTGTTCTTTAAAAGAAAAAAATACATTTTTTTTCTTCAGAATGGCAAAGGAAAAAGTAAACCAAACTAATGATGCAAGGAATGGCTCTGTATTTTTCATCCAGGTATTTAAAGTCTCTTATTCCTGTCAACACTGAAGCTCTTGCAGATGCTAGTAAAAGTCCAGCCCTATTCCTTTCAGCCTTCTGTACCGACAGCCTTAAGCTGTTTAAATGATATGGGCCAAGGGTAGGTATGTAGGTATAACTGTGACTGTAGGTATGTAGTGGAAAAATGACCACTGTAAAGCAATGATTTCAACATTTTTGCAATGGAGATTTTCCGAACATGCTTCAGCAATTCCTAACTGACCTGAAAGCTGACTGAAGTAACAGCATTTTGATTAAGAAATATTTCCAGTTTTGATTCTTGTAGTGCTGTCTGCAATGAGCTGGTTCTGTGATGCTTGTTAGGCTAGGCTTAGAATAGTTTGACAGAAATGTGGTGAAAATTGTTTTTTGAGATTCTTCCTTCCTGTCTCAAATTTTAGAAGCACCCCGGAATACCTCCCTCAGAAAATCAGATTTCAGACTGTCTCTATCGTGTCTGACAGTGTTCTGAGCATCTGCACTACCTCATGAGCCCTTGTTTTTGTCCTTTCCTCCTCTGCCCACAGTGCTGGGCAATCAGCTTTGAGATGATTTAGGGAACCTCCTCAGAGTATTCTACCCACTGAATGAAACAATTGTCAATGCTGCCTAGTTTATCTTACAAGCACAAATTTCACTGCACACTTAGTGGCCCACTGAGCATTAAATAACATGCAGTCAAGTGGCTTGTCAGTCCGTATCATTACTGTATTTGTAACATGCTCTGCAAAGTGAGCCCTGTGCCATCGTCTAGCCGCTCAAGGAAACAGCTAATAGGGTCATTGCCTCATTTATCTGGAAGGGAGAGTAAAATTGATGGGTAGGACATTGACCTATTTTGGAGGTTAAAAAATAAGTTGAAAAATTTGTCCTTTGGAGGTGTGCTACACCAGTAGGTAATCCTCAGCAACGGATAACAGATTTGTAATTACATTGAAGTATTTCGCTAGAAGGGCTATATTCCTTTAAACTATTTTCCTGTTGTCTATGCGACACACATCTTGACAAAATATTCAGTCTAGAGGACTGTGTGGACAACTTGACATATTGCCTGCAAACTCTCAATACTTTTGGTACATTTATGCTGGCAGTGTACAATTTGGTTCCTAGATTTTCATGCCAAATGGCAGATCTCTTTGATTCATCGCTGTCAGAAACGTACATTAGAAACTGCTTTGAGAAGTTGTATTTGGAAGTGTGATATGAAAGTGTCTTGGCTATTTTTAAGCATTATATTGGTATATACATAGTGGAAGTGATTAGGAATACCTTTGCTTTTTCTTGTCTCTGCTTAAACATCCCTTTCCTCTTCCAAAGTTGTGTCAGTGGTTGTCATTCAATCAGATTTTCACTGCTTTCACTTTGTCATTCTCATGATTTGGTGCTGTAACCTCCAAGTTGTACATAGCATTCTCAGGCATTTTTCCTAGTTTACATCCGCAGTGCAGATGAAAAGTTAGTTGTACAGAATGTTAGCTTATATTGGTATTTACCAACTATAACTGCATACGTGAATTACGAGTTTTGACTGTGTGTGTAACTGTAAATAAACAGTAGATGAAGCGAGTATGCTTAATTTTCACTTTAATACAGCTTATTTGACATTTCCTGTTTTCATTTAGCATGGAATAAGCTTAATTATTTGTTATTCACCTACACACTAGCATATTCAAACTTATTGGCACTGCTATACTTGAATTTCATTTGACTGTTAGTGATACAGGCTTTTGAGAATGTCTATTTCAAAATTCATGGTTTTACAAAGTAGTAAGAAATAAGTAGGATTTATATTTTAAAATTAACTAGGACTTTTGACTATTTACCTTCCTGAGTCAGTAATACAGTGAATTAAGATGAACTAACCTGATAGGTACCCATGGATGCTGAAATTAGATCTAGCTGCTTAGGACTCAGGTCTCCCAAAGAGACCCTGCTTACAGGTTAACTGGGTATTATAATGTATTAATTTCTAATCAATTAGACTGTACTTCAAGTCACGCTCATTCAGAGTCAATTTAGACATGCAGATATTTAGCTTTCTGAGGTTAACAGATCATACTGGAGCATGGTCCAATTCAGCATGCTGCAAGCTCCTCACAGACTACACTGTAGTTCCTGTTCTCATGTGATGTTTTCTGTTTGGTTTTGTTGTCCAAATAGCTTTAGCACCTAGATGATCACAGAACATCCGAAAATATGACCTTACATGTGAAATAATGAATTATTTAACTTTAAAGTAAACAAAGGTAACTGGAGTAAATTTATAATTACCTTTGAGTTATATTAAAAACTTGTGATCTCTATGACCTATGCTCTTAATTCTCGTTACCAAAAGATATGTGATGTTTTCCTAGCAACTACTGACTGCAAATCACATTTAGACTGTTTATTCCTGTCAGGTGAGGGCATGGATGCCAAAAGAGGCTTTGTTCTTTTATAAAGCTATGCTTGTGGGAGTATTTTTGCAATAAATTTCCTGGTCTTTAAGAACTTCAGGATGAGGCTGTCACACATCTGAGAAATATCTGTTCAAGTAAATTATATTCAAATAAAACTTCAACATACTTTTCCAAAGTGGACTTCTTTATCTAACTTGAACTGCTTGACCAATTCAATTTTGTACAGTCTTATTACATTTTCATTAAGTCTTTTATAGGCAGCAGTTGCTAGAGCCATTATATACCTGAAATACTATTAAAGTAAAAGAAGCAGGGAAGTAAGCAATACCACAGAGGCATTCTGTAGATATGTACTTAAGCCATGTGTTTTCCTGCATTGCCACTGGGTCTAGTAATTATTCTGTTTTAATGTGAGAGTTTAAATTAAAAATCTGTTAGAGACCACTGTGCTGTATTTATAGCAAAGCTTCAAAGTTGGCCTTGTTATCAAGGCTTGCTTCAGATTTTTTTTTTTATCCTCTTTTATCTTCTCTCTTTGAAACAAAGGTATTTTGAAGTATAAAACAGGTAAAGTATCTTTTGTAATGGATTCATGAAAAGGAAGCCAACAGAGAGGACACCTATAAGGTAGGTGAAATGCAGCAGAGGAGCATTTGAAAGAATTAAATGGAAGAGCGTAACAGGATTGTGCCAAATTATAGGGACAAATAAATTCTTTTGATTGGTTCACATTTCAGAAATCAACATCAACCTGTACAAGCACAAAACTTCCCTTTCTGCTTCAAACAAGTCAAGAGTTTTGGATTTATGGAGCATCTTTCATGGAATAAGTGTTTAAAGAGATGGAAATTTTCCATGAATTCTCATTAAGACCCACTTTCACTAAATTACCTGGATATCAAGATCTCTTCTTTGCCACTGCATTATTCTTGTACATCACCCTTGACTGATGACATCTGTTAGGATCTCTGTATGTGTGAAGATCTCTACAGTTCTGCTGTGTACCAAAGGAGGGATAGTTCTGAGCTGATTTAATGACTGATAGCCCTTCAGACAGGGAACACAGAGACTTTGCCCTTTCAGTTATTCCCAGCTCCACCTCTGCTCTATCTTGCTCGTTAGGAATAAGAGAGATTGTTTTATACTTTATTCTGACATTTTCACTGCTTTCTACTTAATCTGAAGATAGTGAATTCATTTATAGAAGTTTTCCTCTAACAACTGTGAGAAGTTAGGCTGGCTTGTCATGAATTCAGAACAGATCATTCATTGTATTAATATAATAATATTCAGTGGAGTATCTGAAAGAAAATACATTTGAGGCAGTATTCCACTAAAGCACTATTTTTTCAGAATCCACTTATCCTAGAGCCTTTTGAAATCAAACACAGTCCTGGTTCTGCCAGTCTAAAACCTGTGTGTAGTTTCTGGTACACAGGGAAGAGTATCACAGGAACTACTGCTTTAGTAGCAAACTAGGTGCGAGTTACAACAGGGTGAAAAACTTTAACATTCACATCTGAGTTAGTACTTGGTTTCATGGATGTGGTACACTCAT
Organism: Heliornis fulica; assembly: GCA_013399135.1. Classification (NCBI taxonomy): domain Eukaryota; kingdom Metazoa; phylum Chordata; class Aves; order Gruiformes; family Heliornithidae; genus Heliornis; species Heliornis fulica. Next base: position 146,661 of record VXBZ01009312.1, on the reverse strand, counting down.
TTTGAGAGGCAGCAACAGCTTGTTGTTGGATAGTACAGATAGTACCATCTGTGCAAGCACCTCTTACTGAATGGATGAGAGTGTAAGAACATCACATATATGAAAGGAGGTTCAACCATGGACTTTGCGTGGTCCAGTGACTGTAAAATGTGCATTAATATTAATTATATTGTTAATATGATAAGCATTGAGCTGTGAGAAAGATAAACTAGTGTTAGCTTTGAAGCAGGGCAATTGCTGCTTTAGGATGTAAATTTAAGGACTACAAACTCACTGCTATGGCATGTAGGAGTGTTCTTCATTAACTTCATTTCCCCTGGTCCTTTTTGTATTTCCAAGTGAATTTCTGTGATGGTCCTTAGAATCTTAATGACATGGCACATATGTGAAAAGGAAGGGGAAGACTGACACTCTGTTTGGAGCTGTTATCAAGCCTATGCTTTTTTTCCTTCTCTGCTAATGCCACAGGTTAAAGAGAAATGTTATCTTAATGGCAGGTGCTTAAACTTTGATACCTGTATAAGAACTGGAAATTGCTGTGCTTATTAAGGTGGTTGTGCTGTCTTGCTAGTGCAGATGAATTTTTAGCAAAGAAGCCTAAGGAGACTCTACCTTCAGGATTTAAATCAATTTTATATACACAAATGGACAGAGGAATGGGACCAGGCTGAATTGTGTCCTTACCTGGCTTTCACTTGGAACTGCATTATGCAGGAAACTATGACTGTAACTCTAAAAGCTATTAAACATCTTGTAAATGGCTGGAGAATAATTCAGGAATTAAAAGTGTCTTTAAAATAATCCAATGAAATGTTGGCAAAAAGCTTTTAGGGAAAAAAAAATCCTATTTGAAGACCCAACCAGCATGGAGCACACATAAACTGGCAAACCCTGTATTCAGAGCTGTGCTGACGTCTTTAATTACACCATCAATTATTCTAATTTTAATGCATACTTGAGAATGTGATAAAAATATACCAAAAGAGATTATTCATTAGCTGCAGTTTCATGGCTGAAATTGAGCTGAACACTTAAAATATGAAACACCACATAATGTGCCATAGGGAACAATTCTATATAGGCAGCAAGCAGAGCAGGGTGGGAAGCAATAATTCTTCCATCTTAGTTCTATTTTATGGCTCTGGCAAGAAAAACTAGAACTTTTTTTTTCTTTTTCTTCTCCTCTCCCAAGGGGGCTGTAAGCTCTTAGCTGTAGCCAGGACAAAACTGAGCACTTCCCCAAGAACAACTTCTTTGTAGTAGAAAAAGCTCCTTGAATTTGGGATTACACAAAATTATATACTTGGTGTGTACAATAAGGGATTTTAATGGTATCAGCAGAACAAACTGAGGTACTCTTGTGCTGAGTCACTGTCATAAAAATCTCATTGTCCATATCCAGTTTACCAATAATGTAAATTGTGCTTTTATGTTCATAGTTTCATTTCTTCTGAATTTCTTTTGGAGCATATCATATTTAATTTATTAATGGCCAAATCACTAAAATCAGGTTTCCCTAGCTGAGTCTGTCCAACTCGCAAGTATAGAAACCAGAATTTCACATAATGCCCTGCAAAAGGGAAATACTGCAGGAATAGCAATTTTCTCCTTCAGAGAAAGTACATTTATCACTTGCATCTTAGTGAATAGCTCACAGTCTTAACTCAAATCCTGTTTTTAGGTTGATCCCGACTACAGTGTTCACTGTTTGCCTCTCATGGACTCAGAAATCCATTCTTCTACAGTACAGCTATGTATTGAAATCTACTGAAATATGCAGTATGTCCTACAGTCACTTGTAATTTTCACACTAGTCCATCCTATTTAATTAACATATATATGATACCTCATAACTAGGAGAGCTATAATACCCTTTTTTGGAAATAATCTAATATTTAGTTTTCCTGAGGCATAAATGATGTAACAGGTTTTAAGTGGCAAAGGGGCTAAGCAAACAAACAGCAGTTTTTTAATGCTGGTAAAGAATTCTTCATCTTTAACAAGTTTTGCTTTAATAAAATTCTTTTAAGGTAAGTCAGCATAATACTTACTATCAGTCTAAGAATACTAGAGACTTTCAGGAGACTGCAGAATGGAAGAATGCACTTGGTTGTCTTACACACTGCAGAAGCAGAGAGTACTCCTAACCCTCTTCTCCGAACTTTGTTACACACGAGAAGACAACCTCCCTAGGTGTGCAAGACAGAAAGTGAGGAGGGGAATCTTTTAATCGAAGCCCGCAAATAAATGCCATCGGCTTTTTTCCCCTTTAAAAATAGGAATAAATGTGGAATTTAATACTGACTTGTTATTAATGCAATGTATTTATAGTTCTTACAAGTTTTGCACATGCATATATGCATGCTTCATTTGTGGCTTGTGGATTTTTCATAGTATCAACCCTTTCCTCATGTATCAATAAAAGGGGTGGTATCTACAAAACAGATATATATATATGTATATACATATACATATATAGGATTATTGGGACTTTAAGGCAGATTTAAATTAAAATGCATGAATAATGATACATCTGGTCATGATAGAATGTCTGAATAAACTGCACCATGCAGCAGGTCAGGAAATCTAAATCCTTTGTATTATTCCATATTCAGTGACATGTGCCAGCTTTACCTTCCCTTGAAAGTAAGTCATAAGTGCGTTAAGTGATACTTGTGAATTTATATGATCTTATCCTATGTCCTTCTGTGTAATGTCCATGGTCACCACATTGACCGACTGCATCATTTTGGGAACAAGTCAGCTCCCTGGAGAGTGTAGCACTTACTAGCTTATGGCCTTTATTTTTAATTTTTTTCTTTTTTTTTTCTTTTTTAAGCCCAACGCACTCTGCTGTACGGGTGAAGTCTATGGTGTGCCTTCACTCCAGCTCTCTGTTTTGGTCTCCCTTCTGCAGAAACCTGGTGAACTGATGAGAAAAAAAAGTACCGTCTTTGGGCGTAGTCTGGGTTTGTTAGCACCTCATCATCTGAAGCTACCTAAACACACAACCAAAGTTCTATTAAGTCCTTGGAGTGTACATCATAGTAAGCAGTTTTGCAGTGGAAAAAAAACCCAACTTCCATACATTTTCTTCCCAACCCACCCATAACAAAAGCTTTTGTATGTGAAAGTTCTGGGTTAAATGTGAAGCTTTCATAATTCATAAAGTTAAGCTTATGCTAACTGTTGTTAGGGGGAAACCTTCCACTAAAATACCGTTAGCAGAGTTTCAGCTATACAGAAATGCATATATGGTACTTTATGTTTACCAGATATATCAAATACTGCTTGCTTTCCAATGATCATTCAAAGTCCTTCTGACAACTAGACATTGTAAAGTTTACCGTGGTATTGATTTATACTGACTTCTGGGAGAATTAAATTGTCTGTAATGATGAGTTCCACAGAAACTTCTATGTCTAGAGATTTAACTGTGGGGTTTGCTTCTGCCGATGACCAAAAGGTCAAGTGGTGTGCTTGCCCAGAAGCAGGTAAGGAGTCCTGTAGTGCCTTATAAACAATGTAATTCCTATACTCAAGAAAAACAAGCTCTTATTCCTATTTAGATATTCCAGGTGCATAGTATCTGTATGTTCTTAAGATTTAATAGCCTGAAGCACAGTATAAAATGAAGTTGCTGGTGCCAAAGTAGAATTAGACTAAACAACTTTAGCATCTGGACTCGTAGGTAATGATAAAGTGCAGAAGACTCTCTATCCGTAGCTTGTCCCCCAGATGGTTCACTACTCCTTACTTGAGGTGCATATCAAACAACTTGATGTCTTCCTTAGCCTGCTGCTTAACATTTCCAGGTATCTTTTATGCTTCAAGGGCACTAATGCACACGTAGATTAAAATTGCACAGCCTAAAGCAAGATACAAGGATGTATAAAGTAAAACTTAAAATAAAACACTGACTCTGCTACGATCCTGTTTCTCCTAGCTGTTTTACTTATTCCCCCACCCCAGAAAGCCACTGAAGAAAGCAAACTGAGTTAGAGAGTATCTGTCAAATACTCTACTAAATATATGGCACCTGGCAGTCAGCAGAGCAATGGTGTGGGTTGCTAACCATAAAAATGGAAGTATGTGCTGCTGACTAGTGGCAGAGCAGCCAGGGTAAAAAGAGTGTAAGGAACCTGAAAGATGTAGAGGTCTGAACAGGAGCAAATAGATGGTCCTGGACAAGGGAAATCTACTGAGACCATCGTTTATAAAGAAACTATAAGCTGATGTTTATTTTTTCCCAATAATTGCGAACACCACAATGATTCTACAGTAAGTAAAATTGTAAATGTCATCAAAACCTTTGACTATCACTTCTGATGCATAAGTTTCTATTAGAATTCTCTGCAGTTACCCTCTTCCATGCCTTCAAAACTGTCATAAAGAAAATGACTATATCAAATAGATATGGTCCAAATACATCATAGCATTAACGTGTTCTTGTCTTTATTTGAAGGGTCTTTCTCATTGAGGGTTGACTATTGGGTCAGAGAGAAGATGGCTTGGACACTAATCCACTTCTAACTGCGAAGGGCAGAGCTAATAGGAGGTGGTAATATCAGGGTTTGCTTGTCCTGCTGTGTAAAATAAGGCTGTTCTGTTTTGCATGCGGCTGTAAATACTACCTAGTGGTTGTGCACAGGGAATAGTCATTATTTAAAGATTATAAAGAATTGTTGAATCTTCTTCTAATCCAAACCAGATACAAAATCCCAGAGCAAAGCAGGACTTTGCAGCATACTGATATCTTACATAGGTTCATCCACTGAGAGATGAAACTTTCTCCGCTTCACTCCGGAGAAAGATTTTTTTTTTTAACCTGTTGTTTAGATTTAAAAGTCAACTTGTTCTTGGAGTTAAGTGGATGTGTGACTTCATTCTCTGGTTTTAGTGAGTAGGTGAGGCAGGGCTGATGAAAATCTAGTTATGTTTTTCTCTAAAAATATGGCTATTGCTGTAGGATTTGAGGTGTTCTTAATAGTAGAGAAGACAACAAAATCCCGTGCGGAGAAGGTGAACTACTATTACCCTCAAGTAGGTGCTTGATAGTATTTGTTTACATGTTAGTGTTGCCTGATAACTTGTGGAATATGTAAAAAAACATTTGAAGTATAGAGACATAGTTGGAAGCAGACACTAGACAAGAGTTGGAGAATACGAGGGAGAGGGGTGGGGAAAAGAACCCCACATTTCACAGGTAACTAGTAACTTCTTGAAATACACCTACAAACAGGACTTAAAGGCATATTTTTAGACAAGCAGCATGACCTATATTAGGCACATGGTGTTTGGTATATAGCAAAGGCAAATGAAGGAAATACAGAGTTAAAAGTAAGGCTATTTCAGTAGAAAATGTGGGTCAGGTGACATGGAAGTCTGGTAGCTCTAGAAATCAAAGAAGTGAGAAAGAGAGCAACAGAGCCCAATGTCCAGGAGATAATGAAGATGGTCTGTAAAAGTCTATGAAAAATAAGATTATCTGAGAAACGGGGCTGGGGGTGGCAGTGGGTGGAGGAAGAAGGGCAGAAGAGATGGAGAGGAAAATCAGCAGGTCAGCTCTATGATAGGGAACCCTTTCATAAGATGAGATGGGTTTGTCCTGAAAGCACATCTTCTAGAGCTGTGAAGGTAAACTCTAGATAGACCAAGTATGCGGAATATGAAACTAAAAAACGGAAAGGCCCTAAGGTGAGATAGGAAATACCCACTGATGGCTCACTCTTTTCTGAAGTGATGTCTAGAAACTCACTGCTGTGAAAGGATGGTGAGCTCACCAAGGTAGGAAAGGTGGAAAGAAGCTCAAATTTAAGATGTATTAAAAATGACTGGTAGGAAAAGGATCTGGTGTTATGAGAAATGTTTTGTTATTTAGTAGTTTTATATGTACAAAGGTATTAATTTCCCTAGGACTTTATAAGTAAACACAGAGTCTGTTTATGTAACAACCCATATCTCCTCTCACTCTCATATCCTTCACTTACATAGAGTTTATTTGTTGCAGTTGTGTTTGTCACTGAAACGTAAAGCATCAAACTGATCAGTGTATCCAGGTCTTGGTCTGCACAGTGATTTGTGTGTGCTGAGACCAAGATTTTTATGTAGGTGGAACTCTCATTTTATTTTATTTTTTGTAAATTTAAATTTATGGCACTAATGGGCAATTATTAATGCAAGGCTTCTGTTTCTTGTTTTGTTCTTCAAAGAATATTTGGACATTTTTCCAGTATTTGTGATTATGCTAAGTTTTGTGTGCAGGACAGATATGATGCTATATACATAAATATTCAAAGCACAAAACAAAAGGTCATCCAAATCATATCTAAAATATGGGTTAAAAAGGTCACTTGTCTACAACAGTTGTATGTGTGAAAACCAGCACTTGCTGTGAGGTTTTCTGTGCTTCTTTGTCCTTGATTTGCTAGTCTACATCCTCTTTCAAGGCTTGGATCTCAAACACATCGTAGGGGTTTTTCCCTTGTTTTGTGAAAGGGAGAATGGAGGCAATATTAGTGTGTGGGTGCTAGTTTTGAGAGAAACTTATCAAGATTCTAGAGTTACTAATGCAGAATTTCTGACAGTTTAGGATTAACACTGAAATGTTCAATCCCAAATAGCTGTATTTCACTTTCTGAGTCTTCTGCTGCAGTAAAAATGGACAAACTCAAATCACCTGCCAGTCTAAAACTACCAGAAACCAGTTAAGCAGTCTCAACTTATCTGAATCCATTGGAGGCAGCTTTTTCTGCAACAGAACCATGCAGAGGAAGCCACTGTGTTTGATTCAGTTTGAAGAACTTTACCAAACACATTTGTTCTTTAGAACTAAGAAACAGAAATTGATATTAAACTTCTGGAGCAGTATGCTGGTTTTCCAGGACCTGTCTCATGATTCCTCAGGAATTTGTTGAAGATTATTTCTAATGCATTTTAAGAAACTCAGTGCCCTCTGTAAAGGAATGATATGGCTCACCAGCAGCTGTGACTCTGAATGCTAATCATTATTAAGAGAAACAATTCCTCATGAAGGCACCCAGATTTTCAGCCACCTCTGCTTGAGATTGTGGCTTGTTGCAATTCTCTGAGAGGAACCAATATTTTTTTCTAGACCTGAATTATAAGTCCTTGTTTAGCAACAGCACTGTGTGGTGATGAACATGATACGGTGTTATACTCATCCTCAGAAAGAGAATTAAATGTGTTTTGTTTTGAATATATCTGAAAGATTAGTTCTTTCTCAGTTAATGTGCACTAAGTCAGCATGTTTTGACAAGAAGCTTAAAAGCCAGTGGAAATCAGTGTGACATTAAAAAGTCTTATTTCTCTTTCTCTCTCTCTCTTTCTCATACACACACACACACACACACACACAGAGTGATGTGAAATGATAACGAAAAGGTCAGTTTTGGAAAGGTTATAGAATGGTAGCTCAAAAGACACTTAGCAGCTTGCTGAG
>VXBZ01009312.1:0-117578 GCA_013399135.1 Heliornis fulica | reverse complement strand
TAAATATATGGGTACATTATACAGTCTGTTTGCTCATTTAACACATTAAAGGCTGTGGGTAGCAGGCATCCATCAGTGAAGGATGGGTAATCTCTAAGAGCTGAGACTTGATTCTTCAGCTGTAGGCGTTGCACTTCAGATATGGAGGCTTTTCACTTCTCTCCTGATAAATGTGACTATACAGTGCTTTCTGTTTAGAGGGGGAGACTGTCAGACAGGACTAGTAAAAAAAGACTACAAGGGTTAAAGGCACTGAAATACTACATTGGTCATTCTCATGATGAAGACACACACAAGAGCATCAGATTCTTTGAAAATGTTTTTTTTTGTTAGTGTTGTCAAAAGAGAGTAATAAACCTAAAGAAAGAGCAGCAAAAATAATAAGGATTAATTTTTTTGTGCTGTTCACAGATCAGACTGTAGAGTAGTATTTCTCACAAAGCATTATAAAGGTTCTTCCTGGACCTTTATCTGGTTTCCTGTGCTAGTGCAGCACTCAGATGTAGCCTAACTAGATGTGCTTTTTTGTCATTCATTGCTTCCCCAGCCCAAACAGAAGCAGGGCTAACTCATCTGTGTGTATCTCTTCGTATAGATGCAGTTCAAGTCCTGTTTTCAAGATAGCTTTCATCTTCTAAATCCCTCAACTTTAAGTAAGACTCATTTTCCCAATCACCTTTGCTGATTAGTCTTGCACTCCTAACTTAGTTGAAGTATTTGGTCCTACTGTCTGTAAATTTAGCAATACCGATGTATATTTTAGCAGGAGAAATTTTAAAAAAAACAAGTTTGCAGGCATGTTCGTATGCAAAGCTCCACCCCTTCCATGTACTACATGCATTTATAGAAATTATCTTCATAATAATCTGATTTTGTAGCCTAAAGGTATTAATCCAGGGGATAAGAATTTAGACCAGAATCCAGGCAATTAGTCCCTTTTCAGGTTTTCTGGTGGCTGCACATCTGTAACAAGTATAAGTGAGACAATCATGTACTATTAAATAGACTGTATTTGGTAGCAGTGAGAAGGTAATGACTTTCTTTGAAGTGTCCAGCTTGAAGGAAGCTTTGATACTTAATGTGTCATGTCATTTATTAAGGTGATAAAGCTGATGTTAGTAATTAGCCAAGTCCTATTTGAAGTTCTCCGCTGGTTTAAGGTATCAGCCAACAGTTAAATGGGTGTGCTGCTTTCCTCTTTCACCGTACATGACCTTACATACCAAAAGATTAGACTGGAGGCATCTGAAACTTATTTCCAATAAGTGTTCTACTCTCTACCTCACACTGTACGTCACATCTTATGCTGACTATTCTCTTTACTACAGTAAGAATAATAAAGCATGCTGCGTCTGTTCAGTATCTTGAAATAGGCTTAACATCAGTCTTCAAACTGGCATCATTTTAACTCCCAATGTTCTAACATCTAAATATGTGATTAAATGCATTTATGGGTTTTCCAGCTGGCTTGAGAGGGGATGCTTTTATTTTATCTCTGTAAGCATATCATTGAAGGCTGAATTAATGCAAGCTATCTCTGTTGTGCAGAGTCCTCAGTGATTTCATACTCTGTGTATGTGTGTGCATGTTTAAACTGTTTCAGGCACCTTGAATTTTACATAGTGAATCTTCTGTGAGAACCACACATCACTAAAACTCCATGAAATTAAAATATAGGCGTAAAGGTATGCTAATGTTGTATATGTTGTTTGTTTGCTGAATATTTTTTTTAACTTTAGTGTCATCAGTCAAGCACAGTTGATACCTTAAGCTAGATGTGAAAATGAGCATTTCTGCCATTTATATTGGAAAATGCAAAGAATGTGAAGGGGGAAAGATGTACTTAAGCATCTGTATTACTAGTAAGAAAAAAGATAGAATGCTTCAATGGTTTCCTGCTCCTTGAAGATCTTTCCATGTATGAGATTTTTTAGGTGATCAATGATTCAATGATCAGATGGCTAAACACTTTGCAAAGGTCACCAACGAAATGAGTCTCCTTTCATCATAAGATAAATAGAAGAAGAGAAGGACCTGGTGGTAGAGTGTGTCTGTCTAATCTAGTTCTCTAGACAGAACCAGTCACACAGCTGGGGTACACAGAGAGTGTAATTAGGACCTGATTCCCGAGAAACAGTTTGAAAATAGGAAGCAGAGGAAACATTGAAGTAGAAAGTTCAGTATATGTGAAGACGTGTGAATCTCCTTGGGCTTTGTAGAAGGATTTAAATTAATGTCTCCAATGTCGTCTTTGAAAACTCCAGTTATTAATGTCCAGGCTATGATACAAAAAGGGCTGCCACTGTAAATTCTTGCAATGTCTAGGTAGGAGCCTAGTTCTGGAGATGGGTGAGCTCATGTGCCTTAGTGTGACCCAAGGATATTCTGTTCTCAGCATAGAGGGTTTTCCATGTCTCTCCCTGGGAAGATAAAATTGTGGTCTTTGGATTCTAATCCTGGTATAAATAAACTAATGTCCAGAGATTACAACTTCTCTTATACTGGAGGCTGTGTTTTTTTCTCCTATGTTATTTTTTGTTGCTAGCCTTTTTCAGTAGTTAGTAAAAGGTAGAGAGGTGTGCATCAAAGACACTGGTCTTTTTAAAAGAAAAATTGGCAAATGTATTTATAAACTCATTAGAGAAATTAAATTTGAAGTGAGGGGAACATGCTTGACAGAAGGGCTCTGTTGTTAGAAAGGGTTTGATTTTTATGAGGCAAAAAAAGATGTTTTAAGCAAGGGGAGATTCTTAGAGCAAACTGAGAGCCGTGGGGATGATTATCATCTCACTGGGACTTCATGAAGTTGACAATTACGGGAAGACATCTGTTAAAAGCATGCACCAGAGACCCTTGTGAGCAAGGAACAGAAGTTTCTGTGCTAGGAAGGTAAGGAGCAACACTGACTAAAATAAATAGCAGGACAGATGTTCCTGTGAGAATCCTGTGAGGAATTTTTTTTTTTTTGGTCTTTCAGTTCTTATTTGATATGTTCTAGAAATTTTGGTAAAAGTTACCTACGTAAAACAAGCAAGTGAGGTTACTTCACAAGCAGCTTGAGTTTAACTGATTGTTCCAGATATAATTGGCATGCAGACTAGGGTACAGTTGTCTCAGATGCAGGTTGATCAAAGTGTCTTACTGAAATGTGGGAATGCAAGTGAGAAAGGTGGGAAAGGAGTTTCAAATCTAGACCATGGGGAGGGAAAGCAACCAGAAATAAGTGTTGGTACCAGATACAAATAACATGAGTCACCTTACAAAAACAGAGGGTGGGATCCACTTGCCTATTCGAAAGTCTTTCATAGATGCGCTGGCCTCCAGGAGGGCACAGGTCATTAGCTAGTCTGGCTTTGGTGTCTTTTAGTGCATGTGGGTTGGGAACTTTGCATCTGGCTCTTCTTACCGCTCTGTGTGGTCAAGCAGCAGCTGGAACTTATCTCAGGTTTTGTCAGTGTTCATCTATAGATAGTCAGAATCCTTTTTCTTGCTCCTGTCAATGTCTTCAGCAAACAAAATGGAAATCACATTGCTGCTGCATACGATCTTAAGGTGGTTTCCATAACGCTGCTCTTAAGTATTTAAGTTTTGAGAATTTTATCTGGGGAATCTTCTTGCTGAATGGTATTTGCCAACTTTTGAAACTATACTTGACCTGTATTAACTTGACCTAAAGTATTAAACAGTTATTCTAAAAAGAGGAAAGAAATATGACAAAGAAGCTCCATAATTAGACTAAATTAAGTCACATTTTTATAATTTACATGGCCTTCATCCAGTCACCTTCTGAGTGTTTTATATATTGTGTGTTTAACTTCACCGTTTTTGTTTTGTTGGTATTTTCATTAGAAACCCAGAGTGGATAAGTCTTTTTTGTTTCACCCGGCAAAGATGTTTAATTTGGTTTATATTATAAATATATGACAAGCAACACATGTTATGTGTGTATACATATCAGAATGTGTTCCTGCTCTTTTTACAAGTAATGTCATACATTGATCTATGTTAACAGGTCTTATTCTGGAATAAGTGGTATCTACAACACAAATCTCTTGAACAATTTCAGAAGCTTATTAAAATGTGTTTATTTTTAAATGAAAATTAGACTACAGACCCCTATAAATTTATTTATAAATGTATGCAAAAGAAATTTTGCATACAGACTGTACTGTTGAAGAAATCATAGCATATCAGGATCCAGAGTTTTTGTTTGGGAGTGAGCTGTTGTTGCCCCTATAATTGCTAGTTAATTAAACACTTTTAAAACATTTAATTGAAGCAAGGCAAGGGCAATGTTTTTAAGATTAGATCCATAAAATATGGTAGCAAGAGATTAAAAATATCTAAAAACATGAAGAATTATTTTGCAGATTATCATCATGTTTAAGATAATTAAAAACATCATATGATGTAAAAGGAGATGAAGCAATATTGATAAATGGGTTCAGAAGCCATGCACAAAGCTTCAACAAACAATTCCGTTATTTCTTGCTTCGCTCAGAGTGTCCCATCTGCTGTGTTTGCCCTTTGAGTCTTCTGACTTTGACTTCAAAAGGCAGAGTGGATAGATACTTCAGTGGAAATTTTTAAATCCTAGGAGACTGAAAATGTTTTCTTTGATTGGCATTTGTATATAACTTCTGTAGGGAATATATAATTTCTGTAGGGAATATTCACTGACCATGGAGACATAACCCCTTTAACAGTATGCTAATCAACTAAATGTTTACTCTCCCTCTGTCTCTTCCAACAATATTAATACTTGATGTCATATTCTATTTCACTAGCAACATATCATTTTTTCCATTAGTTCAGCTTTAATTTAACTCTTTCCAGGTGTCAGTTCTTGTGTCTCATCTTTTCATTTGGCACTTGCATACCAGAGAAACAGAAAGTCTGTTGTTCAACAACGACACAGTGAGAGCTAGCTCTTCTCTTATACCTCATCAAGAGAATTCCATTCTTGGAGGACTGCAATTTGCAGTCATAGTTTTGCTAGAGAGGAAAAGGTGTTACTGCACTATTTTTTTTAATGAGAAAATGACATTTCAGCATGTTTAGTTTAATTCTCTCTTGGTTTGATAGCAGTGGAGTGATACACTCCTGCACTTGCCATCAGCAAACTCATGAGGTTGCTAATTAAGAGAAGATTTACGGGTAGGGTTAACATCTTTAATTAGACTAAGTATAGTCTGAAAAAAAAAATATTTAAAAAAACCCCAAACAGCCACAGATAAGCTCTCCGGCACAAAAGTAGTTCTTTAAGTCTGAAACAGAAGCTGGAAACTTCAAAGCAAAATTCAAGTTGAAGCAACTGCTCTGACTTAATTAAAGGATGACCTACAAAATACTTTTGAAAGATAAGTCTGGAAACTCAATTTCATAACTTAGTAAATACCAAAAACTATGAACTCACTAGGGATAGTGTTTTTCTGGTCTTTTATAACCTGCAAGTCTTGTTCTATCCCCAGCCCTCCCCTCCCCCTCCACTTAATGTCATAGTATTCCACAAGTTATAAATTATATGTAGCTCTTTCCCCTGGAAGGCAAGCACCTCTTCTCCCTACTGAGTCTCTTTGACTCCCCTGGTACACCTTCCTCATCTCCTGGATAGTCTAATAAGTATCTAAGGGAATCCCAAGAAGTTGTTCTTAATGCTTAATTATGGTTCACTTCACAATTTTCTTGTTTTGGATCTAAAAAGAACTGGTGTGTCAGAAATTCTGTCTGGTTTTTCCAAACCTGGTGGGCTAATAAAAAAGTGTCACCTCAGTCTAAAAATCTGGTTTTGATTTCATTTTTGGACCATATATATTTGGACCTCCTTACTTCTGGCCCCCACTCCTAATCCCTCCACCCCCTGTAAAAAATTAAGGAAATATAAGCTCACCTTTTTTTTAGTATCCTTTACATTATTTTGGCTCCTTCATTTAGTAAAGTGGTGCTCAATCATAAGCATTACTGTACACATTAAATGTTCCTGCACTTTAGTGTAATATGAACAACTACTGGATTAAACAATTTTTGCACTCCTTTCTGAAATGTAGTATGATGAATCAAAGCACATTTCAAGGGTAAAATAAGGGTTTCAACTTTATGGTATTGCTGCATAAATCTATATACCTGTAAATGACAGATTCAATATAGTAAGGTCTTCTCCTTATTTGTGATACTCGGTTTCTTTCTGTCATGAAGTGATGGAAAAAGAGAGGCAGAATCATAATCACATTCATTATGATGAGACATCTGACAGCCTTGTGCATCTGCAAGTAGCTTTCAAAATCCTGAGAAATTATTTATCATTTCTTTGCATAAACTATTTTGATATTGGGTACCGAGCTCCTGATTTGCGTAACCGAACACAGTAAAACCCCATACTGCAGTAACGGATATAGCAGACGAAATGCCATCCCAGCATTATCTTCCATGGAAGAGCACACTGTTTTGAAATAACATGAATCAAATCAAAGTCTTATTTCTAACAGGATTGTGATGTGAGGTGCCTGCTATGAACATGAAATTTCTCCAGATTAAAAAACCTGAGTAGCCAGGCCTTTGTAAGAGCTGTAAGGAATGTAAGGCATTTTATTTTAATGTGGTTTTTTTATATCTGAAAAAAAAACCACTTAAAGAATGTAGAGTAGTTTTCCTAAACTGTTTCTAGCAACAGCTGGAAAACAGTACTGTGAATTTAGACTATGATATTTTGGACAGTGTTATTAACTAACTTTCAAAGAACCGGTCCAGTAACCTATTTAGATTGAGAGTCTGATGCATTCATCCCAAGTGGAGTTGGTTAAATTTTTCAGTATCAGTCATGTAAACGATCCAGTGGCTACACTCATTGTGAATAAGATTTACCATCAAATATTGAGGTATTATGTGTCAGGCTATAACTAATTCTTGTGAAAGAACCTGATGTTTTCTGAGATTACTTAGTTCTGGCTCATGCCTCCTCTATCAAAATCATTGTTGCATAGTCTAAGTGAATCAACTAAATTTAATGCCATTTTGGGAAACAAGTACTGGACTAGTCAATCTAGCAGTCAGCTGAGTCAGTCTCTTATTCTTTGGTTTTTCTCTACCATTAACCTTTGGTAAGAATAGCAAAGGGGAAAAATAGTGTAATCAAATACTTACAACATATATGTAAATCTCTAAATTCTTACTGTTTTCAGACAGCTTAGCAATTAAAATAAGATTAATAAATAAATATTTTTGCACATAATCTGCAGTATTTCAATTAAATTATTTTGGATCTGCAGCATGCTACAAAATAGAAAAAAAGCATAATGGTGTACATATACATATGCCTTCCACTGTGAAGGTTCAAGTCTATGTGCCTACAAAAGAGCAAATTTTTCAGACGACATTTTCTCTCGATTATTTGTACAATAAAAATATGTGAAATTCATCAGCAGTCACTACAAAAGTTTAAAAAAGTTGAAATAAATAATGAACTAAAAGAATAAAAATGGCTGATCTTTAAAACCTCTGATACAACATACATAAAGTCCAGCAGCTTGCCCCTCTCTCATCTCCTCCCAAGCTCCCTGAATGGTACTTTCTGACACAACATTCTTACCAAGGTAAAAAATTCTTTTAATAATGAATGTCTCCTTACTTTGAAAAACCTAGAGGAATATTTCTCTGTAATTCTTTGTCAAAAGTAATAACTGTCTAGGAATCAGAAGCAGAGAGGAAAATAGCTTGTGGTGCTGTGAACGTTTTGATGCTTGCTCGATTCTCTAATCGTGATTCAGTGCCTAAGGTCCACCATAAAAATGCATTCTTTGACTGATTTCTATAGGGGGAAAATCAATTGGTTTAAGGTTTTTATGAAATTCATTTGCTTTACCAAAACCTAAACACGGTGATAATTCAAACATAGCTATTTAGCTTCCAGGGATTTTTTGAACAGTTCCATGTCCTCATATTATTGCCAGGTACAGAAAATACAAAGCAGAGAGCTTTTTGTATGTGAGTAATAAGGTGTAGCCTAGTCTTTTTTAAAAGACAGTATAAATAATTTCTAAAATACCACTTTAAAGCTAATACACTGTCACTGATACAAGGGTATTTTTGAAGTAAGTGCAGCAATCTGTACTTTTTTTTTTTTCCTTCTTTTCGAGGAATTAACTTGTCAATTTGGGGGTACTGGTTAAATGTTGGATGAACTATATTCTTCTTTTCTCAACCCAGTTTCTCCCGACCCAAAGCTTCTGTCAAGATGAAAAAATGAGCTGTTCTTTAATTCATGTTTCTTTTCAATAAAAGGATCAGGATAATTATCTCATAGGATTGGGAAGCTTTATCTTCTGTAAAACAGAATGAACCAATGGATATTTTTAGGGAAATTCAGTATAAAATCCTTTATTTGCCTGTATTTTGTGTGCCACGTTGTTGCAAAATTCAGACTCCTGACTTCTGTAAAGTTTTAGATTTCAGTTTGCATGTATCATCTCAGCCTCTAAAATGCTACAGAGGCTGGAAGTCTCTCAGGCACTAGAGAAAGTGGTGTACAAGCTTTACCGGCAGGGTGCTTAGATTTGGTTAATGATACAGCTTTCAAATAACTCCATCAGCGTTGTCCTCCTGTTGCTGACAGGCCACGTGAATGCTTTCCCAGCAGGCCTGTGAGCAGTCCTTGCAACCATAGTGATCTCTCTATAACCACGAGCGTGGTGCTGGCATCCTTTCTTCCCATACTCTCCCTCAGCTGATGTGTGGGATGACAAGCCGAAAGGAACACTGGCGGCAGTGCTGGGGCCTCCTTCTAAGGTAGTATCATGCTATCTTCCGTCTCACTGACCACGGGGCGGCAAATGTTTTTCTGGAGAACATTTATTAAGATTTTTTGTCTTCAATATTATTGATGCAGTTGCTGAGATACTTTTTTTTTTTGCTGCTATGAAAGAAAATAAGAATTTTTTTAATTTTTATCTCTGCTTCCCCAGAAATAGGGCTTTTAAGTAACACTGTATGTATTTAGTTCTTTGGCTGATTTTTTTGATTATAACAGGGGCTTAGAAGTGTAAAAGTGTTAATTTCTGAATACAGGTTTTTGGGTGGAGGAGAAAGAACCTATTAATATCCTAACTTATTAACCCCAAAGCTAATTAGTTTTCCTTTTATTAAACGTCAGAAACTTCACATGGAGATTCAAAAACCAGACTTCATTAGTTCTGCTGCTCACACATCCACGTGTTTACCGCTGGTGACAAGGAAAGGAACCTTCTTCAGAATTAGAGAACACATTCAATAATTTGCAGATAAAACAGGCAGGAAATTATTTGAACTAATGATTAGGAATGAATGAGGTTTTTATTCTCTGTATCAGGGTACTGTTATGTTGTATGTTTTTAATTCAAATTCAGGCAGTTTTTAAATTGGTAAGCTGGTCATGATATTGATTTGGGTATCTTTATATTAGTAGGCTAAGTAAATAATTGGAGCACAGAAATAATCAAGAGCCCAAGGAAGTCTAAGTCTGGAGTTCAGAGGTAAACTTTTTGCTGTCATTTAATATTAATGGGAAATCTATTCCAGCAAATTTAATCTAAAGGTCAGTCACATAAGAGAGCTAAATAGAAAACCAATCCAGACTTAGCCCTGCCTATCCTGAATTATAAAAGGTGTCATTTATGTAGTAGATGATCTAGAATGTTTGGAATTCCACTGACAACTCTACCTGTTTTGAATAGCCAACTTTTGATGAAGAAGTTTGAAAAATATTTCACTAGTTAATGATGGCCAGTGTATCAACTTAATCTGGGTTCAGTTTTATTTTCTTGCAGCCTATCTCCTCTAACTGGAAGACTCCCTTCATGTTTTTTTCCTGTCTGTTACCAAAATACGAGTGTCCTTTTTTGAGCCTCGAGGTTTTCAGGCTGTCCTATTTGAAGTAAATGCATCTCAGATAATACAGAACAAACTTTGCTCATTCTTTGCCACTGGTAAGGAAGGTTTACATTGCAGGTTCTTTAGTCAATAAACACCAGATTTTTCAGAAGTTTACAGTTATATGCTTGTTAGCAAACAACTGATTCCACTCAGTGTCCTGAGTGATGAGCATAATTCAGTAAACAGGGATATTGTCTCATTGGTCATTGTACAGCACCTGGCACACTGAGAAGTCATACAAGCATATTGAGCCTGACCGTCCTCTGTGTGTGTGTGTGTGTGTGTGTGTGTGTAAGTCTGGGAGTATTTTCTTTGTTTTGGGTATTTTGGGATTGGGGTTTTTTTGGGGTGGGTGTGTTTTGTTTTCCATTTTAGTCCTGCTTTTCAACATGCTTATTACTGCAGTTAGGGTTTTTTTAGTATTTTAAATATTTAAATATTGATATTATAAATTTTTTAATATTTGAAGTATCTTGCTTTCATTGTTTCAGTGACATTAAGGAAGATACTGCTTTATGTATGTGTAAGTGAACAGACTAATTTATCTGCCTACATTTTGGAATTACAAAGTGTTTCTACTTCATTTTTTTCATTGTATAGTGAGACAAGCACTTTTGTGCTTGTACACTAAGTTTTTTAGAATAATTTCATTTATGTTAGGATGAGCTTTATGACTATTGATAGTTTAGAACTTTAGCACAACAAATAAATGCAGACCTGTTGCTCAGAGAGATGAGGTAGTCTTCACATCTCACATGCCATATCTGTCAAATCATTCCTTGGTCTGAAACATTATAATGCCTATAACTTTCCTCTTTCCTTCTAGGAAATATTAAATATATAAAATATGTATTTTATTCTGTAAGAAATGTTTATTGCACTAATCCATTATTGGGAGGAAACATAAAAATTTCCAGAATGTGGAAAAAAAAAGTATATCTTGCTCCCATAGACAACAGCACATAGCAAATGTGAATATCTGGCCATTCAGGTACTCTTAAAGATATATATTACCTGTATTGCTCCTCTACCAGAGTGAAAAATGTTAATATAGGTTTTCCAAGGAATGAAAACAGCTTGGAACTTACTTTCCCGTGAAGGTGTCTTTGAAGGGAACATTTAATAAAACAGTGAAATACTTGATTTCTCCTGAAAGCTTTTCTACTTTTTCTTACCAGAGAAAATGAAACTTTCAAGTTGTAACTTGTATTTTACTATTAGACATCTGTAACCAGGTGCACCTACAGAAAGGAAAAAAATAAAAGTTTTTGAGGATTCTTTCAAAGTTCCTACTGAACTTGTGTTTGGGAACACAGCACTTTGGTCGTACTAGCTTTGGTATGTTGCAGGTAAAGCAGCTCTTCATTCTCGGCAGTCCTGATTTTGCCTAGACTTTTCCTAAGTGGGCATTATAGTAATCAGAGGCAGCTTAATGGAATTGCTCTTGGATAATAATTTTAGTGTGTGCTTGGATATTTAATTTTGTTCTTGTGACTTGTTAAAGTCATTTATCATGACTTTATTTACCTAGGCAATTTAAATAGTTTGGGGGTTGTGTTCTTAATGACTCTTAAAGTTAAATGGAATTCCTAACAGAAGACAGAGGGGAAAACCTTTGTGCTTTGTCATATACATATATCGATTTTTTATTTGCAATGAAACATTCATCCAACATTTTGTTAATGAAAAATAGGCTCCAGCAAGATCTGTTTTGTGGCTTGAGCTCTTACATTTTACAGTGCTCAAATGTATAGGAATTTCCATAATTAATTTGCTGTTATAGTAATAGCTTTGGCCTGTGCTCAGCCAGTAGAAGTTAAAAAATGTGGCATTAACTCTTTCTCTGCTTGCTGCCTGAAATTATTCTCTCATACTGTTTTAGGATTTATACTGATAAACTTAATAATCTCTAGTTAATATCAGATTAATTTTCTGTTCATTTAACGTTAATATCTCTTTATTTTTTGAATTATCCATGTTCATTGGGGTTTTCCCTGCTCACCTTGCAAACACATAATTAAGTGATTCTTGTTCCCATGTCTGAGTATAAATAAGAAGCATAAAGGGTAGAAACCTGCAAATTTTAGAAGTTGTTATTGTAATCATCCCTTCTTTCAAAGAGATCACCTCATTTTTCATTATAAAATGGTCTGTTGTCTTATATTCTCAAAAAGCATTGAACAGTATTACAACTGTGAACTAACCGAGTACTGGCTCTATCCTTTTAGAGTCATCTGGGGCATTTGCTTTTTCTAATCTCATAATCTTATCCTGAATTTGCAAATATAGGGCATTATGTCATCCAGTAGTGCTTGAATATATATAGAATTAGTACATTTAAAATATAATTGAATTACATTTTGTGATGGAAACAGTGTCTTGTTCCACATTTTTGCTGTTAGAAAAGTTCATCTTGCATCCCTCATGCATGTGAACAAGCACTGTTAGTAGATCACACAATGCAAGACAAGGACCAAGGTGGGGTGAGTGGCACTGAGATGAAATTGTGGCTCTGTTGAAATCTGTAGAAGTTAACATTGTACTCACTGGGTCTAGAATTTCATCTAATGTGCTGCATAAGTTTGTTCTTGAAGAAAACACCGAGTCAAAACAGATTTTGAGCTTCTTCAGCTTTGTTTCACAACTCAGGGTTTTGTGGATGTTTTGCTCATTCCTAAACATGCATAAGTCAGGAAATCCAAACTCATGTTTTATGCATCTGTGGAAAGATTTTGACTTTCCTAAGCTTTCTCACCTTTCATTCCATTCATAGTTTCTCAAAAAATCTGTATGTCTGTTGTTATAGAAGGCACCTGGAATGTCATTATAATTTTGCATCTGGCTGTATCTGTATCAGGAAAACTGGGACCTGCAGTTGCATCACAGATAGCATTGATGGAAATTATAGTGTAGACAGGGCTTCAGTCTCAAAATATTTGAAACAAGAGTGTTAATGAAATCACTAGGCATTTCACTGGATATAAAATTCTGCATCTTATTTTTAACACTCTTTAAATGCTCACAGTTTTGATTATCTTTATTGGAAACATCCTGCTAATGTGGATCTAGTGACGTTGGATGCAGTAGTTTGCTTCTGATCTTGCATTAAGTTCCAATGTGTTGCATAGCAATAAGCTTTTTTATTTGAGGGTGCAAAAATTTCCTACCATTACTACTTTGTTCAAGAATTGGGAATTCTTGAAATATATTAAATATAATATTTTTAAAATGTTTCAATGAAGAGATGGTGGTGAGTAAAGGTGTCATTGGCCACTATGAATGGTAAGTCTCCATTCTGTGTTCATAGATATGTGGAGTAATAGCAAGATAAAATATAAAATAATGTAAAATTTTAGTACACAATTTAGATTTATTCCCAGTACAGTTATAGTATATATGTATTAAAAATGAGCCAATTAACTGTTGGGATTTCTGTCCCAGAGAACAGTGGATGCTTTGGTGTTTGTTTTCTCCCAGATCAATATGGGAACTCAATATAACAAAAGCTTAATAGTAAATGCCAGGTTTCAAATGCTTTTTATAAAAATGGAAATACTGGATCTGCTTCTAAAATGTTCTATTTAAATGACTTTCTGCCAGTGGTTCAACACTTTACTCAGTCTAAATTGCATAGTAATTACACTTTTAATAACATTTACTATTTTATGAAGTTCAAAACCATAAAGCTAGTAGTTGGCATTCACAAAGACAGAGGATGAAGAAAACCAGCTCTTTATCATAGACCTGTCAGAAACACGCTTTCAGCAGGGCTGCTGCATATCTTGAGGGTGCTTGTGTTACTTTGACATGGTACTTAATGTTTCTTGAGCTTACAGGAAAGTTCATCAACCGCCCTGCTGCCTTCCTTTCACAGTGACCTCTGCTTCAAAGGTGGTTGGTAAACTTCATCTGTGCTAGAGGCTCTGCTATCTACCAGGACCTTTGAAAGAATAGTCTTTAAACTACTGCCTTGTCTGCTCTTGTCTCTCTGGTCATTTCCCCTCAAATATGCCAAAGTGCTGCCACTCTATGTGATTCTACTTTGTAGGGGATTGCAAAATATATTCTGAGAATTTTTTTCATTCCTAACCTCATTCACTGAGTGATTCAATCCTTCAAATATCTCAGAATCTGATTTTTTTAGAAGATCCCTTTTTCTCCTTTCCTCTGGCAAGACTAGATGAGAAGATATTTCTCATCTAAGACTAGATGAAAAGATATTTTTTGTCCAGTTCTGGGCTTCCCGGTACAGAAAGGACAGGGATCTCCTGGAGAGAGTCCAGTGGAGGCCACAAAGATGATTAAGGGCCTGGAGCATCTCCACTGTGAGGAAAGGCTGAGTGAGCTGGGGCTGTTCAGCCTGGAGAAGACTGAGAGGGGATCTCATCAATGTTTATCAATATCTGAACAAAGGGAGACAAAGGGAACTGGCCAGCCTCTTTTCAGTGGCCTGTGGGACAGGACAAGGGGCAATCGTCACAAGTTGGACCACAGGAGATTCCTCACTGATGTGCGAAAGAACTTATTCATGGTGAGGGTGATGGAGCACTGGAACAGGCTGCCCAGGGTGGTTGTGGAGTCTCCTTCTCTGGAGATATTCCAGACCTGTCTGGATGCCGACCTGTGCGACCTCCTCTAGGAAACCTGCTTTGGCAGAGGGGTTGGACTCTGATATCTCTCGAAGTTCCTTCCAGCCCCTGCGATCCTGTGACTCTGTGAAAGTCAAACTTGCAAATGGCAGAACTGGTGTTAGATGCACTGTTCCCAAAAAGGTGGCATTGATTGGCCTGTTTGTATTGGTTTGTATTGGTATATACATTGGAAATGTATATAAAAGTTGATGCTTTTATATACATTTCTAGGTATGTGTGCATAGTCTATATCTGTATTAGAGATATTTCCTCTTGGATAATGTTTCAGAGGTATTTTCAAGCTAAAATAAAATGATCCATGATTTTCAGGGCTCTAACACCTGTCAAAATCAAACATATTTAGAAGTCCACCTCTTGAATTGACAACTTGAATTGGAGCTACACCAGCCTCCTGAGCAAGCACACTTGCCTGTAGACCCTTCAGTGCTGTGGCATTACCTCTCAGCTTCTGAATTCCCCACCTGCCACTTTCCAAATGGAAAGAAAACCTCCTGAGCCTTTGCCTTATCTCACCTCCCCATGGTTCTTGTTCCATGTGAAGGGAAGTACAAGTGTATGACAACACACTGTGCTTTCAAGTGTACTGGTAAAGAAACAACAAGAAAGATTTTCAACGAGGTTTCACATTTTTTATCGGTAACTCCAAGAAGTTAAGAATTGCAAATTACTGTGGGGTTTGGAGCAATTTCATACTTGTTCCTTTAAACCAATGTTATTTTAGAATATTTGAAAGGAAAGAATAGTGGACTTTGTGGTTAAGTAATAAGTAGGGAAATCACTATTTTGCAACTAAAAAAATGGATTTTTTTTTCATTAAAAGGCTTCACAGCCCTTTTTGATGGGTCATATTTGAACTATGATGATGCTTGGCAGCCAGAGAAAACGGCTGAGCTTTCTTCTGATCAAACTAGAGAGATCAGTCATGAAATTGAGGGGTGGCAGCAAGGGAACCTGCAAGACTAACAGACCTTTCAAAGGATTAACCTTGGAATTTGGGGTGCTTTCATCTGGCTAGGTATTTTTGTAGCAGCCACTGCTTATCTTATAGAGAAATTAGGATTACTCCTGTTTGTCCAAGTAATTACGGTTTTATTGAATTTAGTGGTAAAGTTCCATGTATGCAAATTGAGACAGAATTTTACACATTTTGTTTGAAGAAAATTAGCTTTAAATTATCTAGTGCTTTCTACAAAACTGACAGTTTCTTATAATTGATTCATGGGTAGTTTTCTAGATCCAGTGTTCTGTGAAATGCTGTTCTTTGCGGAGGTGGTTGACGCAGGTCAAATTGCTTCACTTGGTCTTGGTTTCTTCATGTATTTCACTGACTAGTATGTATTGACAGACTTAATGGCAATTGCTTCAAAAGCTAGAGGCTACTTATTTTGCCAAAGATTTTCCATATAAACATGACATTAATAATGTGTATTTTAATTAAGTTGCAGATAGCTTTTTAGGAGGCTATTTGCTGGAACTGACAAGAAGAAAACAATAATGGTTGGGTTGACAGAAACAGAATTTGGGAAAGGAGTGAAGTGTTTACCACTGTGTTTTACTTAACACAATAACAGTGAAGAGCCTTTCAGACTTTCATAATAGCGGTGCATCAGTGAAGCATGTGAACAAGTCTTCCAAAACAAGAACTTACAGCCTTGGTTCCTAATTCTTTTTGGTGGCCAAAGATGATGAGTAGTGGGTCGCAGATCCTCCCAGGAAACAATGTCTTTCTTAGACAGGAAGTGGGTCTTCGGTCCTCTTTCTTAATATGTGGCTAGCAATTTTTGTATGTTTGTGTGAATGTGAACAGTCATAGTAATCTTGATGTAATAATTAATTTAATTTCCTAATTATGTCTAGTTCATGATTACAGCAAACAATGTTAGTACTAGCTGGTGTACTGCTGGTGTACAACCCTGACTCCCATGAAAAGATGGCTGGGCTGTTTACTCTGTGATTTTCCTTTTCTGCACAAACACATGATGTTTGTAATGCTGTAGATGTCTCTGCTCTCATTGTGACAGACTGTATTTGTGGGTCTTCTGTGTAAGTTCTAAGTTGATTATCTGTGTTAGAAATGTTTTAAGAAGACACAGGGACCTTTCTGCTCTAAAAATCTCTTGCAAGATTGCTAGTTTGCAGTTCATCTCTCCAGGGACAGGCGGTAGTTGGAGCACACAATGTGAAGGTTTAACAAATGGTTCCAGAACTAATCACTCTTCAATTTAGGTATATAAGAGGAATACCTATCTGCCTTTGTTACTTTGTAGTATCCTTCAGGCTCTGGATCACTGTCCTGCCAGAGGGTTTGAAGCTCCTTAAGTGCTTTTCCTTCATATCACGGCCAACTTAGACTAATCAGGTTCCTTGAGTGTAGTTAATCTCAGTTGAAAAATCACCAGAAGAAAAACCTCCTCTGCATTTAGAAATCATTACATTTGTATTTTTAAAGCTCTTATCAGCATCCTTTAGGATTTGGACCTCACAAAATGTGTCATGCTGTGAGAGACCACCCACAGTCTTTGAGCAATTTATGAGCAATAAAGTTGCTTATGGAGGAGAGGGTGGGGTTTCTCTCTACACTTCCTGAGGAATTGAAAAGCAGTTTAGGAAAGAATGGTCAAGGACTTGGATGCCAGCTTTTATCTTTGTTGGCATGATACTCAGTTAAAGACTCATTTAAGTATAACAAACGAATGAGTTTTTACATAAATATGTGGAAATTTGCGGAACAGGCATGTGTTTGTTAGGTTTCTGTCTTTCAGTAAGGAATATGTATGTAATTGTATCCATTACAAAAGTTAAACAAAACATAATATAACATAGACATTAATTAAATAAATCTTTTTGTTTGTTTGTTTGGTGAGGTAATTAACACTACCAATTTTTCCATACTGTACCGTAGTGAAATTGATAATGCTTTGTAGTGGGGAAAAAAGGTATTCTCAAACACTAGTAAGTAAGATCTAAATAGAATAGAGAAAAATACTATTTTTTTTAATTAAACATAAAGGATAATTTATTTCTATCAGAAGATAATATCTATCCTTCAAGGCTGAGTAGATATAATTGCCCATCATATAAATCTCTTGACAAATAGTGCCCTTAGGCAGTGTGACACTAATAATTGTTCAATTACAGACTTTTAGCTTTTCAAATGGCCAGAGTCATTATTGTGCACTTTGTTAATAGAAATAAAGACATACTTTAAACGCATTGGAAAAATATTATTCTTTTGAAGATGAGTTCATCTTTACATTGAATGTCTTTTCTAATTACCTGTAATATTTTTAATAATCATGATTTTATTCCATTTAGAAATAATTGCTCTCTAATCTGATTGTTTACTGAAAAAGGAAAACATTTAATACTTGAACGTTCAAATTTCAAATGTTAGCCGTATATTTACCTTTTTGCAAAACTGTGTTCATTCTATATAGTCTGAGTGTATTTTAAATGTTTCTGACAGATCAAATTTATTCTCAGAACCAATGTAATTATCAAACAGTTAAGTATTATACTTCTGATATTCAGGACCTCCGTTCTTGATTCTCAGTAAGATAATTTACAGGTACTGAAAATAGCCTGAAACTGATGATCCGACAAGTCCTACAAGTTAGGAAAATCTCTGGAAGACACAGGCAGTTGTTGAAGGCGAAATGGAAAATTACAACTATTCTTTAACATATTGTTCCTCTTCTAGTATAACATAAGCATGAAGGGGGAGAAGAAGCTTTTCTTGCCCTGAAAAAATTTGTTTGCAGAAGCTAGGAGGCTCAGTCTTCTTGCCAACCACAGTCATACGTTGGCTAAGATATTTCACTCCTTCACCAGTCAGCCTCAGAGTCATTCATTGTATTTCATTCAACTGTAATATGAATTATAATATGTTACTGTGTTTATTTCACCATAAATATATATAGTATCTTTTGTTGAATGAATGAAAAGGGCCTACCCCCAGAGAGCTCAATCTGATGATTTAATCTGTAAATGCCTATTGCTTACCCTATTGTGTGTCTTCTGAGTTTCCCCATATACTTTATTAGCACATAGTCACAAGGCAAATTGGAGGGTTTCTGTATGAATATACTAGAGTCCCAATGTTCTGTTCCATGTTATCACAACTTAAATAGGTTTATCTGAGAGAAAATTGAGAAATTGTTTCATAATATTGTCTATCGTCAGTGTATTAAAAAAAAGTAGATTTGATCTGTTGCAAGACTTAATGAAGCTGAGTTGTACAGGGATCTGAATGAAACTGAAGGTTTTAATTACATTTGCATAAGATTTGAGCCTGATACAGAGAACTTGTTCATGCAGACAGAAAACTAAAACATTGGCATGAACCTTTGCAAAACAAATACACCACCGCACTGGGTAGATCACAGGCTGGGTAACTACTGCGGTTGTAATCATCATCTCGGTTTAGTGAAATACCTTCTTTCCCACTTCAGTATGCATTGGAAATAAAATAACAATATTGGGTGATAACTAGCTCCTGAGGATGTGTTTATATTTCTTAATGAACTGGATTGGAAGGCTTCCAAAAGAGCATGGCCTTAAAGCTAGTTGGCTGGCATTAGTAACACAGGACCTGCTTTCAAAAACCAGGAGCCATACAGGCAGGTGAAGAGTTAAGAGTAAATGTGCTCACAGCTGGGAGCACAGCGCTGGAAGCTGTGTATAATATTAGAGCTTGCTTTAAAAGATTTGAGGTCTGCTTTGAAACAGGGTGATATTTTTGTGTAATTTACAGACCTTTTCAAAATCAATACAGCCATCTCAACTTCATCTAACTTTCATAATTTTGCATTTTTGACATATTTTCAAAATTATCTCCTAACTCTTTTGTAATAATCCGCATTGATTGCATGCGCTTTATCAGAGTCAAAGCAATAAAGTGCAGATTTCAGTGCTGCTACAGTCAGCATATACAGTAATTATAGCTTCATCTGCTATTTTTGCCTTAAAGTCACATTTTACTTTTGAAATTAGAATTTTTCTGAGCTGTCTTGTACTTTGAGAGCTCCTTAAAATTAGATATAGTACTGAGGAGTTCCACACTAGCAAAATTATCTGAGATGCAAAAAAATAAAGGTGTTACATGGATCCAAGTTAATTTACCACCTCCTACAAAAGCATTTGTACAATTGAGCTTGCCTGTTTAACTTTTGAAAGTAGGACTTTATTCCAGTTTTCCCACATGTGAGGTGCATTTATGGAGAGGGTAGTTTTGGTGTTTAAACTCTGGACATAATACAGGTGTTATCACCAAGTATTTGTCTATATTGTTTGATGAGAACAAAGGTTGAGTCTGTGTCTTGCCCACAGCCTTTGAATGTGACTGTGCCTTTGCAAAGCCCAAGGATTAAGAGTAGCCAGCCCTTCTACAGGATTGCAGGAAGAGGAGGAGATCCATGTCACTGCCTCAACTGCCTGGAAGTTTGTGTGTGTGTGTGTGTGGATTGTCAGAAACAACATCAGCATTAATGTAGTTTGTTCTACTTCAGAGAGTACTCTCAGGTTCTTATGTTGTGTCAAAATTTTCACTGATACTACAAGTTTTGCTTTGCCTATTTATAAAATTTGAGCCTAAACCGTACCCATTTCTATTTCAATCCCAATTGATATTTACAATAGTTTTCATATAAATACCTAATTATGAATATGATTGCTATTTCAGAAAAGGTTTCAGTGAATTTTTCTAGTTTTTCCTTATTTTCCCTGTGCATCAACAGGAAGGTCAATAACCATGAATGCACACACAGCATGGCTGTTCCCTGGTACAGCTTGGATCCTTTTTTCTTTGCAGACCCTAGTGGGAGTTGTACTGATGATAGCACAGCTGACTTCTGGTCCGTTGCTTGGTAAAATCTGCAGTGAACTGAAACTGCCTGATTATCCGAATGCTTTGTCTTTGACATATATTTTGTTATGAGAAATATGTACATCTGTGTGCATCTGTTGTGTTTGAGAATCACTACAGCATGCACTCATGTTCCTCAGGAGATCTAAGCCTGATACCCTCATAGAAAACATCCCACTACAAAACGCATGTTGTCCTTTCAAGCCACCTGATCCTTTTTGTCAGTCACTTGTGCCCCGAGGATGTTTTTGTACATGTCAGCGTTGGAAGTGACTTCATAGTATCTTCTGCTATAAAGCAGTTTTTATGTTACAGGAATAACTGCACCATGTAAGGTTTTTACAGCAGAAGGAGGTCTAAGAACACGATTTAAAATGGCAGCCACGTTCTGACATTATTAGGATACTGCAGTAATTATGCAGTTAGGTCTTTAAAGATGGGAGATTGTTATTAATTGTGAAGAAAGAAACAGGAGTGAAATGTTAGGCACTTACTCTGTCATCAAGACAGATTAAAAAGAACAAAGAAGGTAAATACAGCTGTTCTCTTGTGAACTGCTGGAGAAAGCAATGGGAAGTGTTAGCAGTTTACAGATAGTTGAAGAGTTATAATATTAGAAGAAATCAAGCAAGTTTACACAGACTGAGAAACTGTGGATGGCATTGAAAAGTACCATCATATGGCATTTAGCTGTTCCTTTAGCTAAATTTCACAGTCTACCAACGTGCCTGCAAACATCGCAGTTCTGTGTGCGCTGGAACTGAAACTTTATTGGTTCAGAAAATGACCTCTGAGTACTCTTATTGCCTCCATTTTAAACATCTAATTTAAAATCCACTAATAATGGTCACCATTTGAAGTCATGCATTCTGTGGTTATCATGTTTAAATCATTTATTAAGTGTCAACATTCAAAATCACTTAAACATATGGTTATTGTATTCTGCTACAAACTTCCTAGTGGTCCTCAGGACTCGCCTGAAAGCAGCTTTGCAGGATATGCTAAATTCTTATAATAGAATGCTTGTTTTAAAGTTTAGTTTCAGATTAACACAGCTGGGTCATCACACACAAGTTCTCTGGTAGAAGAGTGTTATTAATGCCACCAGACTTTGGAGAACAGACAATCGGCAAAGGCTAATTGACCCTCATTCCCTTGAATGTGACAGGGGCTTAAGCCAGTCCAGTCCTTCACAGACCAAGATCCGTTTCTGCTGAGTGGAGTAACTGTACCTGTGGTTGCACTAGGGTGCCACCATCACCTTCTGCTCTTTCATACTCATTCAATCTTCATTACTGCTCCAGTATGAGGATGATGATGTGCATATGTCTGCACTACTTCTAAGGAAGCTTTGCAAGTTACTTCAAGCTTGACATCTCACAGTAGCTTATTCAGGCAAGAAGCAACTTGCAGTCCTCTGTGCTGGATGCTTTCCAAAGCCTGCTGTCTTAAGGACTGAGTTTGTGGTGCTCTGCACTTTTTGTTAGAAGTAGTGAAGGGGCAAGGCCCTGAATGATCAAGTTGAGAGCTTGAATAAAGCTGAATCTAAGAAGCATCCCACAGTAAATATGGACATATAATCCAGTGGAGAAGTGGAGAACCCCTATGGAGCTGCTATATGCTATCAAATCTAACACTTGTAACATTTAAATCATGTCACTTTTGTACTGTCCTTCCCGCAACTCAATCTAAAACACCTTTTTAAGAATTCAGGGAAATTTGTCCTCCAAAATGAAAAAGTTTTATGGTACATGAAAACCTTGTTTGAACAGATTTTGGAACCTCATTCTGAAACACTTTGCTCATTGAAAAGTCTCAGCATTTGCTTCATTCTCTCCTGCACAGTGATATTTTATAGTGCTAATTATATAGTCCTAGAATGTTCCTTTTAATTATGATATGCTGTTGAGTTACTCTGACATGCATCTCATTTGTAGATGGTTTTCTTCAAAGAATGTTATGTTATACCTGCGCTTGCTGCAGTCCTCTTTTGGCTTTCACTGTGCAACAGAATCTGTTTTTTCAAAACTGCAGAGAAAAAGGGGTTTGCTTCACACTACTGGTAGTCTTGTACAGACCTGTGGGCAAGAAAGAGAAGCAGAGTTTGACCTTACGTTAGAATAGCTGGTGTGACACACACATTTAGGGTTAGACAAAGCTGTGGCCCACACGGCAGGTTTCCACGCACAGTATATACTTTTTAAAGCCAGAGCACAGAGTATGAAGATAGATAAATAGTTGGACTGTAAAATGGTAGGAACAATGTGCTTGACTAATTTGATATGTTTAAGTGCAGAGAGAATTAGTGTGTTCTCTTAGGAGTTACTTGTTAGCTCTATTTCTAACCTATATAAATTACTCTAAATCATTAGAATGAAATCTAAACATGAAACAGCAAATCTGCTGATTATCTCAAGTTTGAGAGAGTAATGAATGCAAAGTTTACCAAAGGTGAGATGCAGAAGAACTGTGAATTGCCTTTTAATTAGCTTGTGAGGTTTCAGAATACTACCATTGGTTAATGAGAAGTAATATACCATGCAAAAATAATAAACAGGTACTCCAAGAATGGTAAAAGAAGTCTGAATAGGGTCTGCAGGATAGGGAAAAGCTTTTTCTTTGTGTGCATCTAATGACTTGCTGGGAGTCTGCTATTTTTTTTAAACCACAAGAAATTGTGGGTTTTAAAACACTTGACATCAGTGCTTAAAATTTCAGCTACATTTTCACAAGTGTCATCTAGGCCTCTAATCATCAGCATCTAAATCTTTCTGGAAGTCATTTAAGCACCTAGAGGATTTCTTGCACACCACGAGGTAGTGTGGCTCAGAGGTATCCCAGACAGAACAGGATCGTGGGAGAAGTGCTCTGTTTAATCTAATTCAGTCTGATGAGGAATGCTGTGCTATCACAGTTGAGGTGTACATTTACCATTGTCCCTGAATTTAGGCTTAGCTTGGCTACCTACCCAGCCTTGCACAGCATTGCTAAGATATATTTAAAAAAAGTGGAATTTTTTCTGAAATCCAAAGGTATTTTTGAGTAACTCACATTTTAAAAGAGCTTGGCAAAGAGTTGTAAATGTAAAGAGCTAATTTTAAGCTTTCAACTGACTTATAGTGAGCATGTGGACATTTGAAGTACCTTTTGCATTACTGTGTTAAAGCAAATGGAAACACAAATGCCTGTTGACTACATATGTGTTATTTATTAAACCGAAGTGCCAAAAAATAAGTTACTTAAATACATCATTGTCAGGTTTTAACCTGGAAGAGACACATGAAAAATTAAATGTTATAATGTTGAAAATTTTCACAGTAAAAGCAGCCTAGATACAACTTCATGTTCTCTGAGTCTGCTCTATCAGTCTCTCTGAGTCTTGTATGCTCTCTGAAAACATATGAAACACTTCACATGTGAAAATATGTTCACCAGTACTTTGGCTTTTGAAAAATAAGATTGAGAGATGTCATTTTCAGAAAAGACCTTTAAGCTAGCTCTCTTGAATGTATATTTTCCTTTCTTAATATCTTCCAATTACATGCTCACTTATCTGATAAGACATACTTAGGAAACCTTATTCTGTTGGTTAGCACCACATTCACATTACATGGATATTAATAGCAGCATAAAGCCATATGCATCATTATTAGAACTTCATCTTGGAAGCATCTTAAAAAAACTAACTTTATACTGAGTGACTCCACAAATGTCTTATCAGAACATTTGAAGTTCAAATATCCTCATTACCTTCAAGTTAGCAAATTAATGCTCTACACTATTAATTACTAGAAAACACATGCTATAATTTTGCTAAAAGTTGAACCATTCTAGCTTTATATACACTTATTTCTGTTATAGAAATTATAGGGTTTTTTCTCATCTAGACCTGTCAGGATTTATGCACACATGAGCAAACACCACTAAATAAAAATTAATTCTAGACCCCGTAAAAATAGCAATACGGGGAACTAGCTGAAGAGCTCAATTTTTTTCAGAATTGCACAA
Source organism: Heliornis fulica (assembly GCA_013399135.1). Lineage (NCBI taxonomy): Eukaryota > Metazoa > Chordata > Aves > Gruiformes > Heliornithidae > Heliornis > Heliornis fulica. Next base: position 93,152 of record VXBZ01009312.1, on the reverse strand, counting down.
AGTCCTCAAGGTTATGAGAATTTGTACATAGTAGGGCAATTGGATCATGCTTAGCTCCAGAATGTTCAAAATCTCTTGGCTATGATGTTATGATTAAGTTTAGAGTTGTGTTAAAGATTAGGGTTGGAGACTATAGAGTGACATCAGATTCATTTGCTTCTGGATCTTGTAGCATTTAATGTGAAGAAGACTAGGTGGGAATGAAAAGCTTATGGGTAGGGTAAGAAACAGAAAATTTATTTTTAGGGTGCATTTAGAGCTAATGATAAAATAGGGACTAGCATTTGAGGAAGCAGTCTTCAAGCAGCTACGGTTATTCCTGGATTTCAGAAGAGTTACAAGTATAAAAGGATGCATTAAATTGAGATTCTCAACTGTGTTCCAAATCACCTTTAATTCTTGATGTAACTATCTAGTGGATATATATCTGCTTCAAGTTAAGTGTAAGCTAGATGGTCCAACTTGTGCAAGAATTCGTTCTTGTTCTGACTGCCTTTTGAGCTACAGCAATAAATGTTTGTCCTCCATAGTGAATTCAAACCTATTTCAAACTCTAGCCATAAGGATTGCTCGGCCTTCTGAGAAATAACATATTTTTTTTTGTTGCTGACATAGTCCATTTTAGTCCTGCAGCATTGTGAGATCGAGTAATAAACAAAGATCTGTTGATTTTTTTTCCTGGGCTCTAGATCAAAGACTTGTCCTAAGAGTACCTCATGGAATCATTTGAAAGGAGAGATCATGTAATCCTTGTTCTGGCCTAAATTTTAGGACAGAAATATGATGAAGCTCAGTGATGATACTGATAGAAAGCATATATGGTTAATGGTTAAAGATCCTTAAAGTTAAATAAAACTTTTCTTCAGACACAGTTTAGGGTTAATGCTTGTAGTGTGTGCCAGCTGGGTTTACAGATGGTAACATTAGGGCTGAATAGACCTTTATCACCTGGTGATGTGGGGGAAAGGCTTGTTTTATATTTGCAGTGACATTAGGGTTTGGGTAGGAAAATGTGAAGGACAAAGTAATAGTAACAGACCTTGGGGCTAAGATCACAGCAGGTGCTGATGCCACTAGGGGTTCTTGACAAGTTCTGGTGACCAAAAGGGGTCTCTGGTTAAAGGTTTTGAATTATAGACAAAAGAATTATCACTCTATCCCACAAGGTCAACAAGCCCAGAATAATGCCTTGTGGCTGGAATGTGTTACCTTTGTGCAAACCAGGGATTAGGATTTGGAGCAGACAATCCTAATGAGAGACATCCTGGAGCTCAGTTCAAGTCCAGTGTAAGACTTGAGTATATATCTATTGTTATCATCAAGGATGGCAGGGTCTGACCAGAAAGTTTGAGAGTTGAGGGGAGGAGCTGATACAGTTAGCTGCTTCTTTTGTAGGGTTGTCTTTGTGTTAGGCTGGTGTCAGGACCATTGCAAATCCTGAATATATTTTGATCATAAAAATCTAATTTTTTTGTTGGGATTCTGGAAGTGCTGGGGTGAAATGCCAGCAGGGAAGAAGAGTTTATTGGTAGTTCCAGAGCAGGCAAGGATCAGATTTAGAGTAAATCTCAAGTAATCTTATGGCTCAGAAAGGCTTATTGGTTTTTAGTAAGGGAGAATACTGTTAACAGTGAAGGGTTATGGTAAATTCTGGGTAAGTATGGTTTTCTGGGCTTGCCTGGGGGTGAAGAATTTTGTATCATTTGGGACAAAGATGAAAGTTATTGCTAAATCATAAAAGTCTTATGCAGTTAGGAAAAGGGGTAAGTGACTTAGTTTTAGATCAATTAAAAGTTCCTGGTTTCATTTAGGATATGACTAGGTTTTGGATTAGAATTTTGGACTCTGGGGACAGGAAAACTAAGTAGAGGTTTATATGTCTGCAAGATCTAGCAGACTGCAGTGAGGACCAGTGCTGAGAGACAGAGATTATATTGTATACATAGACAGGCAAACACCTTTGCTGTCAGAAAAGACACCAAAACCTGGATTTATATATGTGTATGAAATTAGAGGTATAAACTGTGACATATTGAAACAAAGCCTCCTATTAGGACCTTTAATGGTCATATTCTTTGTCAACCAGGCAGAGAAATCACCTATGCAATAAATTACCATCTATAAAAAATAACCAGTGGTTTATAAATTATTGCTGCAACAGATGATTCTGCTGTGGTAACATTAGAAAACTAGTGGCTTTAACAGAAAACTTGAAATGGAGAATAGAAAGAAAATATTTTCCAGTTTATCTGGCACACTCAGGTCCTTAGAACTTTAAGTGGAAAGTTGGGATTTTTCATCTCTGGGTTTTGTCATTTTTCAGCTAACAATATTCTTGATGTATCCTTGGCACATCTCTCACAAGGTGTGTACTGCTTGACCAGCTACAATAATATGGCGAGCTGAACTATACGTGCCAAAAGGTGGGGGGAAAGACAGCCATACCCCCAGCACACACACACAAGATGCAGTGGTTGAAGAATGTAATTCTGAACATGTGAAAATAGAAATCACTTTTTAGTAACTTGCCAACCATCTTCAACACTGCCAAGCACTCAAACTAAGACCTTTTTAACAATATACTTAACCACCCTTTATCTTTTTGTTGTTGTTGTTCGTTTAGTGTTCTAAAATTTGCCTGTTAATACCCCATTTGACAGTTTTCTGTCAGGTATTGCTTCAGAACATGCTACCACATGGTCATAAGGCTAAGGAGAAATTTTAGTGTTCACCAAAACATTGCATAGAAGAAGCCTTCTAATTTTGCTGTAAAGTAGGTAATTTCAAAATGTAAGGACCCAAGTCAATTTAGTAAATTTAATATGTAAAGGATTGTTAAAAATCCTTTTTTTATAAATGCCTTTCATTAGATGTTATACTCCAGGTTTATTAATTTTATGCTTACTAAATGTTACTCAATTTTGATCTACCACCAGCCAGTGTATTGCTCTAAATCTTTTTTATTGTTTAGGAAATACATTCTTACTTTTTAGAAATACTTTGAAAAATGTGTCTATTGTAAAAGAAGCCATAATGATAAAATATCATCCTTTGTATTAATAAACAAATACTTTGTGATAACTGAAAGAATACAGTATAATAAAGAAAATGGTGTTTCTCTTGTCCTAATACAAAGCTCTCTGGAGTAACTATGTAGTTCTTATTTACAGGGGTCTAACAATAATACTTGATAATGAGAATATATGCCTAGCTGTATTCTTTAGCAGACGATTTAACCATAAGATTACATCTGAGCTGAAGACTGTGGAATTCTATGTATGCTTAGTGCCATGTATTTAAAAGATATTTTTAATCAGCACCCTTATGTATTGTTCTGGTGAAGCTGCTGAAAGTACATTTGCTGTAACTGCATGGTACTCTAAGAGGCTGACAGTCACATATTAAATAGTGGAAGATTTTCCCTGGAGTTGTAACGCTCAGCACTTCTGAAAAATTAGGCTACGATTTAGGACTTAAGTGTTAGTGTGGTCTGCAGGTCACAATAGTAGTGCAGCAAGAATAAATAACACAGGCAAGCATATGCAGGAAAGCATGAACTGTATGGAATTGGCTAATAACTGTGGGCATATTCAGCTGTGAATCGTACTCAGCTGAGGGAGACTGAATGTAAAAAATAGCAAACAGATGTAAAGTCATTTTTACCATTTCAGAGAAGGAGCATCAATCCCGAAACAGTGTAGTGAGGATTCCCGTATGACTACTTTGCATACAGCTCATCAAGTGAAAGCTGTATCTTCTCATAAAATGATAGTTTGTTCAGCCTCATAGATGATTTTTCTTTCAGCTGTGTCCAACAAGCTATTACTAAATATGTTTAACTTGTAATGATTTGTGCGAGGAAGTGGGAATGATTTTCCAATCAGCTGAGGAGGAAAGTTTTTGAAAACTAGAGTGTATTGAAATGAGAAAAGATTTTTTTTTATTCAGCCCTTGATACAGCCATTGTCATCAGATGCAGCTGTTCTGTGACTGCACTGTCTAGATGCTTCTACTGAAAGCAATATCTAGGGATTTTTTCAAATAAAACAAAACCAGCTTCTTTTCTTTATTTATGGAAATAGCAAAAGGAGAATTCAGGGACGTAATTGGCTTTAGAAATTAAAAATGCTTTTTTTCAACTAAGCTTTTTCTTGATTTTTGTATCAACATTAGTTTGCGTTTACTATGCAATTTTTAGATGAGGAAATTGAGACAAAGAGAACTTGAGTAATGTCAGTGGGGTCAAGCAGCAACAAATACAAGAATTATAACCAAAGCCTGGTAGTTTGCTTGTAGCAAATAGTGAGAATATCTTGTGCAGTTATATGTGCATGGTATTCCCATTTCTCAGCTCTATTGTTTGATCTTGAATATATACCATTCAATATTTGAAAATGTCCAGTTCTTTACATCTCACCTTTTATAGCTGAAGCAAAATTATTATATTTTTATATGATGTGACTGAAGGGAAGAAGTGCTAAACTGGGGTTCAGGATGCAGAGCTTGCTTTCTCAATCCCTACAGGCCTGCAGATTAGCCTTTGGCACGTGTCTTCCCCACATTAGTTTTCATGTTTTCAGACTGATTTTTTTTTCTTCTCTTTTTTTTTTCCTCCAAGAAGACAAAACTTTTTCTTTCTTTCTTGTTTGCTCTTGCTCTCTCACTGTCCACTGAAAGAGCAGGGATTTTTAATTGTACAAATAATTCTACAATTTACTAAGAGACACTATAGGATTTCATGCTTTTGGGATAAAGAACACCTCAGAAACACTTGTCATGTTTATGAGATCAATGGCAGTGAACCACTTGCTCTTGATAACCTATTCATTCACTTGATCTAGATTTTCATTGTTTCTCACTTTTTATGTCTAGGTTGTCATAAATATACTAATACTTTATAGTCCTTTGTCTTTCTGTTTTTGAAGTGGCTTGTTTAACCAGTGTGCCGTAATCGATCAGATAATAATGAAGCCATAAAGAATTTCACCATGTATTATCCTAGTTGTTTTTTTTTTTTTATTGTGTGTTGTTCATCTTGCCAGATTTGGTTTTGGTTCTTATCTGTAAATCATACTTAGATGACCTGTGTCTTTAATTACAGCAGCTTATTATGTTTTGGACAGCTTCAGTATTATCTGGAAAAAGATAGGACAGTAAAGAAGAGATAACAACTTGTCTTCAAAGTAACACTGCTGTTAAAATTCAGCTCTCTTCAGTATTGTCCTGTCCAGCCAGGACAGAGCTGACTTCCTGGCACTGCCCAGCATATAGTGCACTCAGTCTCCATCTACTGTTTAAAGTTTTTTCCCAGACAAATGCCAGAAGGAATACAACAGTTGACCAGGAGGGAACATTTGTAGTATCTTGCCTGAGAAGAGGACATAGTTTGTAAAAGACACTCACACAAGATAAGAGTGACCTTTTGTATTAAAAGTACAGCTCAGTACAAAACCGATTTCTCTGTTGTTGTGTCATGTTCTTTGGCTTATTGTTAACCCCCTGCCAGGTATTTGGTAGAAGAGCTCATGTGTGAACCCCACAGCCCTTTTCACTCAGTGTGATTACCAATCAACCACTCTCCACATGCCTATGCAAACTCATTGAGAAGGTCTCTTGAGAACAACTCAGCCAGCAGATCAAAACCAGGATGAGAAATAATGTGCTGGAGACTGGAATCATTTCTGTTTCATGAAGGGGAAATTGATAAGCAGGATCTCATTTTCCACAAATGGTTAAGGTAATTTACTGTAAAGCAGTAAAATTTAGTGCATTGCAATTAACTAGAACTTCTAACCTCTGGTTTACTCATACCTAAGTTCTTGTCTTTAAGATTTTGCTGAATGGTGATTCTTGGCTGCATAATTAGTCTTATATTTGATGTTTGGAGAAATTAGAATGTGGATGAGCAGCTAATGATAGAGGAAAAAAATGCAGATTTTTGAGTCAAAGAGTTAAAAGGAGGGAAGAAGAGCAAATTATAGAATGATATCTGGAAGAAGAGCAAATTATAGAATGATATCTGTTTCTTCAGCTGATTTGTGCACTTAACTGTAGGGGTAGGTGTATATTTGAGAAGCGTTCAGGTTCACATTTTGGTAACTTTAACAAATATAGCTTACTGCTAGGAGAAAATAGCGAAAAATAAATTGATAAACATTAAGTCACTTGAGTAAAAAGGATATGGATAAGACTGATATGGGAACAGTTATGAGAAAGGCCTTCTTAAGTCATACTTTGACATGTTAGGTATGGATTTTTAGTGTAAAGAAGGAAACACAGTAGTCACCCCTTTGGTCAAATGTCATTCAATGGATAGACATTGTGAGGATAGGGAGAGAGAGACTAGAACAGAATAAAATAGCCTTTAGGAGGGTCCTTTTGCAGTGTATGATCATGACTGCCTTGCTTTTCATTGTAAGGGTCTGTATATGTATCAGTCACGGATAAAAGTGGCAGCACTTTGCCATACAAATACCTGATGTACTGTTATAATCAGGTTATTAGGATGTAAATGAGGTAATTGTGCTTACATTTAAATGCCTTCTTGATTGAACATAGCATTGAGACAAAACATTATAAAAGTGACAAAGTGGTATAAGCCTAATAATAGAACTTCAGGCATCAGTCCAAGAGATCAGGATTAATAAATAAGTGGCCTGATATCTATGAAGCAGAGTAAGAAAACAAGTTTGTATTTCTATTTTCTGCAGGTTTTTTAGTGGTAATTGATAATATATGCTATGGTTTTAGTGAAAACTAATGGTATGTAAAAGGAAAACTTTCAATATAAAATGTCAACATAATCTTTCCATACTTTTTCTGCACAGTTCAGTGGAGTATGAAAAGACATATTGCATCCTTTCCTGTAGGAAGTTGGTCTTCCTTATGTGGTTTGTATTCATCCTTAACCATCACTGAATATCTCACAAGAGTATTGTGGCTGGGTCTAGACAGATGTGCTGTATATTTTCAATTTTCAAGCCATGCTGAATTTGCAATCATCCCATACAGCTTATCATACATTCATCCCATCATCATGAAAAGCTATTTTCTGGTGCTAACAGTCTGGATTTACTATTGCATGGGACTCATCAGCTAGGTATAAATTCCTATTTCTGTTGCTTTTGCCAACAACCAGAAGAAAACATTTCCATGGCTGTTCTGTCTCATCAGCTTTCCTAACTGTTGCAAACACTCAGATATGGCAGTGTTCTGACTGTATTTATGTAAAATGTTTTGGGCTTTTTAAATAATTTTTTTTTGTTGTATGTATTATTTTGTTGTTGGGTTTCTAAAAAAAATGTATTATGGTGTTCTGGGTGCTTTGTGGTAATGTTCTAGTATCACAGTGACTAACCAGCTTGAGTAGCACTCCTGAAACTTTGAAAACAGACTTCTATCTTCTGTGTGGTTTTATATGCCAGTGTAACACAAATTAACACACAGGTGCTGGTCACTAGCATTCTTTTCTGGTAGGTAAAAGAAAATAAAAGAATAGTTGAGTGATGTAAGCCTAGTTTCAGGCTGATAAACTGTCAGAGGTCTCAAATCTTCAGGAAAAGAGTGAGCTTCTGGATCACAAATACCTCTGCATTGCAGTTCTGAGAAAGACAAAGCAAGCAGGAAAGCTTCTTGAGTTGCTCTGCTCTTAAGGCAGAGTGGATGAAGCAGTTTGCTTATATGCATGTAGTTGCTCAGGTGGCCAAGCATGTGAGGAGCTGGCTTTGCTCAGGCTTCAAATTTTGGCTGCTTTGGACATTTATGTACATCATCATGTAGAGTGTGAGGACTTTCATGGTTCTGGGCAAGCGGTGGTCATGTTTCGGTATCAGTTCTTTAAATGAAACGTGGTCTTACACTTTTTGATAGAAAATAGATTAATGGCAGTTAAGCCATTGGTGTAGATGTAGTCAGTATATGTTCTGGGTTTTCATTTGTCAGTTCAATTTTTTGAATTTTGGTTAGAACCTCTCCATATAATATTAAACTGTTACATAGTGTCAGCTGTTGCTTTTGTTCCCCTTTCATTGATTTAAAATAATTGGCTGTGGTCCACTTGAGTCATAATGTGTCTTATGTAGATGCTAAATTATCTTTTCTCTGGTTTGTGGCTCAACATTTTCTTCCTATTTTGATCTTGTTAGAATCCCTATTTTGATTCTGTTAGAACACATATTATGCTCTCTATTTCAGCATACTGGTATAATCTGATTACACCCAGGACTTGGAACATTTTCCACAGTATTAAAACCCTGGAGTCTTTGAGAATGTAAAACGCTTCACTACTTCGGATATAATACTTTTAACGATAGTTACTAATTGCTAAAGCAATCCATTTGCAAACATGCTTTGTTTCTCTTGGTGGGAAATGCAAACACACACAAATGATAAAAAAAAATAAGAAATTCATAGAATATGTGGTCCATAGTCTCCTGTATGTTGAAATGAGCATTGGCTGCATATTCTGTAATCACAGAACATGAAAACATGTCATACCAGTAATTTGTGTTTCAGATAAACACCGAAGTCTTCTATTCCATTACAGCTTGTTTGCAAATAGTATTATATAAATAATGCATAAATATATAAATAGCATATTATTATTCACCTTTGTTTCTTCCTATGGCAGGCTCCTTTCTTTATAAAAAATACAAATTTGTGTTAGTATTCTGACTGTATCTCCACACAAAACTTCAAGTGGATCTTTTAATATATTTCACAAATTCATTGTTAGCTCATTGAGGAAACAGAGTTGGAGGATTCTTTGTTTTATGTGTGAGTGCTTATATATATGTATGTGTGTATGTGGATATATATACATGTGCCACCCACCACCCCTCCAATAAGACTAGTTGCCTAGAACCAAATTCTCATAGCTTTCATGCTACAAAGAGATTGAAAAGTGTGGTAGGTGATGGATAACTTCCCTCACCCTCACTACATTTATAGTTAATATTGCTTTCCAAGAGAATTTTCCTGGGAATGTAGCTTGCTGGGATAATAAATAGTTTCAGGAATGAATGGAATGTATGGTGTCTGAAAGCTAAACTCTGCTCTAGCAATTTAGGAAATTCAGGATAAATATCTTTATTTTGTTACCCTTTTGTAAGGAAGGATTTTTGATTTCTCTTGCTGGAGAGGTGGGAAGTGCCTGGAGATAAGCTTGGGGAGATAGACAGAGTTTGGATGAAGAGCAGCTGAGCTGGTAGCCTTGAGGAAAGCTTCTGTAGCTGGGTGGACTAACACTGATTATGCGCCCATCTGAAGCTGAGTTCTTGTTATACTGTCCTACAGTCTGTAGAGCAGAAGTCTGTATCTTTCCATGTGTCTATTTTAATGTGCTTTTCTTAAAGCTTAAACGTTCTCTCAGCTTTAAGGATTTTTTTTATTCTGTTAGAAGTGCTTCATTTATTTTATTGAACCCCCAGTGTACAACCCCACTGAATGAGGTAGATTCTGAGTCTTTTACTGTGGCTTGGGAAAAGTGTTCTTAGCAGCACTGAAGTGGAAAATCCATGAAAAATACTGTGTGGTGGAAAGACATATACTGTGGGATATAACCACTCCAAATAACAGCCTGGAAGGTGACATTGAAGGACCTCATTACCTTCTTCAGCTCTTAGGAAACAACCAAACCAGCTGCTTTGGATGATGGCAGCATGAGCAAAAAAGGAGCAGTAAGTGGAAAGCAATAGGAAATACAGGTTGGAATAAACATAAACAGCTGCACTGGTAAGTGGCAGTCGAAAGTGACAATCTCTGCCATAAGAAAACCTTGGAAACCCCTCTTCATGTAGCCAGCAAAGCTCATGGCTGATGGGAGAGCTGTTAAGTCTGGGAAAGAACACAGACAATGCTGATTTCTCCATGTAGCACAGCTTTATTTGTTGGGATGAGAAACCTGAAACTGTAGCATAGCAAAATTATAAATTAATTTCAAATGTAGGCTCCACTATTTATGGTAAATATTGTTTTGATAAGTTCAGACATTTGCTATTCATGTTCTCAATCCAGCTTTGGTGTACAAAAGAAAAAGGAGGAAAGATCTCCATTGAAGGGTAGATGATTCATTGTTTAAGGAAGAGAACTCAATACAGTCAGAAAGAAGCCACAACCTTATATTTGNGTCCTGTGTATCACTCGGTTGTTGTTGGGATTTATTGCTGTTCGCAAAGCTCTGATTATGAAGTGACCACAGCACATTCAGAGGCAGGACCAAAGCATTTCCCAAGACTCAAAACTGCCATCTTGTGTATTAGCTACACAGACTGCATATAAAAAGCTTTCTGTGCCTCACTGCAGCTATGAGGTAAATGCCTTGTTTCACCAGAATCCTGTCATTCTTCCAGTAATGATGGCAGTTTGGGCCTTAAAAAAAAACAAACAGAGAGCTGGTGGTGGGAAGGAAAGAGACAAAACATATAGAACAATCTCTTTCAGGATAAAATCTTTGCTTCAGATACATGATTATTATCAGTCTTATTGCTGTTTTGTTTGGCCTTTTTTGGGGGGAGTGTTTTGGGGTTTTTTTTACCTGTAGCATCTCTCTGAAAGTACCTTGCTATTCCATCAATGTCCTGTGAGCTATTTTGCATGGTAATGTAAAAAAAAGGTATGAGAAATATATGCCACTTTAATATATTTTCTGTGTACCTCAGAATTCCTACATTTAAATTTTCTTGGGTAAATAACTGCAGCAAACTTAAGTAGCAATAACAAACAGAACATTGTAGTTTATTCTTTTAGTCAAAGTTTTCTTTTGAGTTTTCTATCTTCTATGATAGCAAATCTATTGCCACCAATAAGATTTTTTTTCCTGGCTTTTAGTGGGAAAAAAATACAGCTCTTACTGATTTATTAATACAAACTCCTTCAATATCTTTCCTTTCTACTTTACAAAAACATGGCACTTTTTCTTTGATACTCCCCAGCTAATTTCTATATAGTATTGATCCATGTATACAAGGTGCTATATGTAAATCACCTTTTGGAAAGGCAAATAGCAGTAAAAATGACTTCTGTGAACATGTAAAAATTGCTTGACGATAGTCTATGCAATAACAGAATGTAGCAAAATCTTTTAATTACTGACAAATGAAGGCTAACTTAAAGGAAAACTTGTGTGTATATAGTCACATACTGGTCAGTGGAAACTTTGACCAGAGCAGCAGTATGGTGTTTGATTTCATTAATATATGTTGCAAATTTCAATCCTTAATGATCAATTGGAATCAATTTCTTTTTTCTCCCTTTTGTATCTGATATAACTCCTGATTTATGGATTAAAATAAAATACAACTAAATCAATTAAAATACTAAATATAGAAATTCTAAATAATTTCTGCATTGCTGAACTCCAACAAGCTCTTCACAGGTGTATATAACCTTGTCCCTTCCCTACTGACCTTTTAAGTTGTGGAAGATGTTAAACTGTCATCTCTCTTCTGCTGCTCTGCCTAAACACTCTGTTGTCTTTCATTGTAGCCAGGACTGGACAGTGATTGAATGTCATCTAGCACTTATTAATATGAATGTTGTCATTTGTCATCCCAGTCATCACTGTCACTTTGTCACTTCAGTTTGTGTTATATTGGCTCACAGTGTTGCTACCTTTATGTCCTTCATCCTGCATATAGATTCATGAAATAACTAACATACCTGAAGACTATTCCCAAGGAAAAAAGATCCATGTCTAGAAATTACAGTCACTCTGTGTACACCTTATTGCAAGTGGTGCATGGTTTTAGGGAAGAGGAGCATCTGTTTTATCTTGGGCCATGGAGTATGCTGTATTTCTCTTTTCCTTTATGTTCCATGAGAGGATAAAAACTACAGAGTGTCGTTGCACGAACAAGAAAAAGCCTTTGGTCTTTCTATTTAATTGGGTTATTTTTTGTGTAGTCAGGAGAATGTGGTCTTTCTGAAACATCATATTTAAATTTTTACTCCTATCTTCAGAAAGCTAAAGGGCAATACTAATAACCAAAATAATCTCATGGCACCATTATCTAGAATGAAGGTATACTAGGTTCACAGAAACCAGGGATTTTGTTCTGCAGCTAAAATAGACTGGAATAATTGTTTGAATAATAGAGAGACCTGGTGAGAGTATAAAGCATAGTTGAGAAAGGAAGTGTATATTAAAAAAAACTCAAACTGTCTAACATTGCTGGGCCTTCATCGAATTGGCCATACCTCAGGCATTGTTTTTCAGAAGGGCAACACCCTGAGTTTTGTTAGGGTTTTTTTAATTGGTACCTATCAAATCTTCAATTGCTTGGAGTTTATGCCAGATGAATACTAGATATATATTTAGCAAGGAGCAACAGCAACATATTATAGGGACTTGTATGCTGCTTGCACAGCGACACCTGGCTCTGTCACCGGCTGCTCCTCTGGGCTGTTGCTGTCCCTGCACTTAGAGTGAAGGAGCCTAGTCTGTCTGCTTTGTCTGTCCTCCAGCATGCTCAGCCTTCCCAAAGAGAACCAAAACCATCAACATATGTTACAGGGCAATCAAATTGCTGAGGTCTTAATTAAAGAGAAGGAATTAGTGTATTAATTCAGTAGAATAAATAAGTGCTTTCCAGGGAACACCTACTGGCTTCTTCAGGAGTTTCAGAAAGCCAGGTTGTGTTCAGAGGATGACCCCTTTCTGTAGCTGGAAGCATTAGGTTCAAGTGCAGTGTCTAGTGAAGAAACATCAGGAGATTGAGTCGAGCCAGTGTGATGTACATGAGCTCAGGAAAAACCATCGTAACTCTGAGCACTGCGGTAATGCAGTTTTCCCAAGTAATGGGGAATCAGGGAAGCTGTCTTGTCCAATGATGCATTAATATTACAGATATGAAGCATATTATAAAAGGGAATGGGAAGCTGAAAAATCTGCTCACCTGTACATAAATGGAAAGCTGTATAAATGTTATGCATGCATTAATATCTTTAGACCATATGGGGGTTATGTATTTTGGGTTTCGGGGGTTTTTCATCATCACTTGTGGGTTTTGTGAATGTTTCTCTTGGGGAATAAAGGCTTGAAGAAATGCTGATGGCAAAGGAATCTGCTGGAATGTTAATTTTAAATTTCTTCCCAGGACTGCCTTGTAATATGCAATAATCCATACTTATTCTGCTGAGGAAACGTACTGTTGTCTCTTTCATTTTTTTTCTCACTCTTCTTTTTATTTTAGATGAAGAAATTGCTACAATGCTATGCTAATTTCTGTCCTCCAGGAAGGAACTGCCTTTTCTGCCTTCACATCTTCAAAGCCATATTCCCATAACTTAATTAAAATTCAGCCTTATTGTTAATCACCTTAATTTTATTGCTGTACTTTTCTAGTTTCCTACTTTGTTTACTAAATAATGCAATAAAGCAGGGGAATTTCATTACCATATCCAATAAATAATCAGGTAAAGTGTAAAATGCAACCATAAAAATGATCAATAGAAAAATAATTAAATTATTATGACTAGTATATACATTTAACTGTCTAAATTTTGTTTTCCTTTGAAATTAAGCATCTGAATAGTTTGACAAAGGGTTTGGGGAGTATAAATTAATGGGTTTTGACTGTAGGTATGTGTATAAATCTAGAAAGAAAGGAAAACATCTTTCAAAAATAATCTTATCTGATTTACTTCCAGTGAAAACGTGAGAAAAATCTGTCTTCGGTGTTGCCTTTGATTTTTTTCGGCATCTAGGGATGTTTTTTATATTTTTGTTTGGTTTAAATCAAATTTGTGCAGTCAGGGAAATAGCATGAAGTTTCTCTTATTAAGAATAGTTTTTAAAATTCACTTTGTATTAAAAAACAAGCAAAAAAATCCCATAAAATATCATCAGTGGCCTAGCTACATCAAGACTTTGATCATAGTTTGCAGAATAAAAGATAAACAGCTAATCCATGAAACCCGGACTGGAGTGGATCCCATAGTGTTCAGCAAGGCACAGACTTTGAAGAGTTCTTTTTTTAGGCATTATTTTTGTGACTTCTCAAGGAAGAAATGCTTATGTTGCAGGCATATTGCAATTCATTGTACCAATCGGTCTGTGATTAGATATAAATCTATATTAAAAAAACCTTTTTTTTTTTCCTGTGGTATTCATGCAAATATTTATATAATTATAGTGTATCTTCAGTGGAGACGTGATTACTTGTTCATTTAACTTTGTCAGACATTAAGTTTGAAGATAGGGGATGTTTTTGCATGCCAGGGATGATGTGAGTTTGTGTACAGTTCCATGCTTCAATAGGTAGTATAGTTATAAATAGTTAATAATAGTTTCAATAAAGCTGTCATTAATGATATTAGAAATGTTGCAGTCACACATGTGAGTTTGACATGTGTGTTTACCTCCTCAGAAGGCAGAGGATGATTACCAATCATGTGTAAGACACAACTGAAGCCAGAAATACATTACCAAGTCGGTTTTGTCTATGTGCAGGGTCAGTTTGGGGTTTTGCATCATGTTTCCAGAATTAGGCTGACTGAGAAGAAAAATGCAGGTACCACATAATAGTGAGTGAAGTCAGTGAGGTCTGGGAGATTTTATTAACTCCATCTGCTGATGGATCTTGTCTGGACTAAATGTGACTAGAGAAATGATCAGAAATGGCAGCAGCTCAGCTACAGCTTCAGGAAAGGCAATCTTGAGAACAACAAAGAGGGCAAAAAGCTAAACCTAAAGAACCAAGATTTTTCTTTTTTCTTTTTTTTTCTTCTTATTCATGCTTTTCTAGTGGAATCTTGCTTTCAAAAATAAGTAATCCAAAATGACTGCTTTGAGACATACTAAAGGACTATGTAAGCCTTTCTACAAATCCCTAAAATAGAAGCTTTGAGCATTTCCTTTCTTAAAAAGACCACAAAACCCAACAATAACAAAAACCAAAATAATTTAAACCATTTAGAGAAATGGGAGGTTTACAGGTAAAACATTCAGCGCTGTGTGCTGAGTTGTATGTAATTCATTGTCTTGCCTCTATTTCTTTTAGGCATGTAATAGGACAACATGGCTAGATTGCACAGAATGAAACTTTAGTTGCTTCGCGAAGTTTTGGGTTTTTTCCCACCTTAGATCTGTAGTTAATCTGTTCAGGCCTGGGATTTAAAGAATGCAGTTCGGGAGTGGTTTTGTACTGTGTTCAAGTACTCAGTAATTTGTGTTTGGTGATCTTTATTTATTCTTTTAAGCCTGTTATAGGCCTAGTTAAATCTTCATCTGATGGCTGGAGTTTGATTGTTAGGTTTGGTGCGTGGTTTGGATTCCTCCCCCAATTCCTAGAGATACATTTTTGTGATGCTTTGGGTGCTTTTTCTCCCAGGATTATCTCTTACTAACCTTCATGTTTTCACTGAGCCAACTCTCAACCATGGGAGACCTTGCTGGCTGCAATAGCAGTGGGAGGATGTAGAATATAACTGTACTTTAAAAAACTGTAGAGGGTTTGGGTTTTTTTTTTAACTTCTGCTTTGTTTTCTATAATTCCATCATGCTTTTTGTAGAGTAAATTTTTAACTATTTGAATGTGTGATTGAGTGCTACCTGCTTGGCAACGCTTCTGCTTTTTCTATGAACTCTGTTTTCATTATATACAATTTATTGAACCAGAAATATACATAAAGTGTGTCTTTTGCTAGCTCTCTCAACTAAATCAGGCAGCCTGTAATGCTTATGAAAGAGTAGAAAATCCTGAAGTATATGTCACATACTTAAATGTACTTAAGTTGGCTTTTGTTTCAGAAAGCAGTCATAAGCATCTGTATTAGGTGACCTCAATATGCATGAGCACTTTTACTGAGGAAAAGAAACTCAGAAAGCTGCAGAGCTTTAAGATTAACTCTCTCTTCTGAGCAGGGAAGCAAACTCATTTCTGAAATGCATTAGAAAACTTTCCTTCCTTCCTTCTGGGAGATGTGTCACACCTAAGAAATGGTAATTTAGAAATCCCAGCTGTATTAAACTTGGCTTGGGAAGTAAACTTGGTTGCTTTAACTTTGAGAGAAGCATGAGAAGAGGAAGTATTTCTCATTCTTATTCATATGAATTTTATATTCTTACTTTGTATGAAAATCTTACTGAGGTTTTGGCTTAGACTTTAATTCAGGTTAGCCTAAGAGTAAGCTGTGTATTATTCAAGAGAGATTATGTTTTAAATAAAGAATTTGAAGTAGTGTTGTGTGTATAAAAAGTCAGTTTCATTTCTATAATATTGCTGGTTTAATATGACAAATCATCACCAGTTTTGAATTATTTAAAATTCAGTAGCAAACTTCTTAACAGAATGACATTTCTATGGGCATACTTCTTGCCTGATAATAAAACCGATACCAGTGAACATTTAAGTATCAAGAAACAAAATGTGAGTTCTCCTGTTTGAGAACTGGCCAGCACAAGTAATGAGTATTTGGCGGTAATCCTACAGTACCAATACTGAAGGATTACATGAAATAAGTTGGCAGAGTTGTGGTTGTTATCCATGTATAAGCTGGTAGACCAGGTCCTTTTTATTCTATCTGTTCAGAAGGAGGTGGGATGGCCCCATCGGGCCGTGTTTCAGATCTGTGTTAGCTGAGGATTGTTTTGTGGTTACAGTGCTAGAGTGCAGCCCTGAGATTTGATTTTGGGTGACTAAGACAATGAGGTAGTAAAATATTCTTGTTAAAATGAGGGCTTTAGAAAAGTATATTAGGCTTGCAGGATTTGGTAAATGCTAAATTATATTTATGGTGTGGGGTGATGATACAATATTTAATCACTAGCTTTCAAAAGCAGATATGTGACCATATCTTTGCATTAGGGTCACTTGGCAGCAGAAAGCTAAGTAGTAAGAAAAATACTTACTAAACTAGACTTGAATTTGAGGAAACTTTTATATTTTGGAAATGATGAAAATATTCACTGGGAACTTAAAACTTCGTCACGATATGGAATTCCCAAAGATTTTTTTTTTTAAAGGAAAAGAGATTTTTCCGCAGAAACTTCCAGGTTTACAGTGAAGATGTTCTTTCAAGGTGAAAGATATCATGAGAGTCTTTTTAAAATTTCCCATCAATGGATGTATTGTTACAGTTTGAAGTGTCTGTAGATGCTAACAGGGCTAGTGACAGAAATCACTGTATTGGACTGAGTGTCCCTGTAGCTTAGCAGTTTTGTAACATTATTGTTGCAGTAACCTTTAAGCACATGAGCAAAGATGGATATACTCTGTACTGGATGTCTCGGTCACACAACTGGAAAATATGGGCCCCTTTCCTCATATCCCATTCTTCCCTTTTCTCATTTAATTGAGCTATTAACATTTTAGAAACCGTTAGTGCCTAGCAAGTCTTGCAGTTTTGGCTGCAAATAGTATTGCATGTAATGAAAGGCTTACTTCTTTCAGGAAAGCTTTCCTAAAAGCATGTCTTCTGCATCTGTGGACCTGAGAGGTATTCTTACACCGAGGAGATAGAAAACTCCAGATGAGTGCTTTCTGGTGAGAGCAGAGAGAAACTCATCTGTACTACTGCAGAGAATATAGCTAGATCTGTGCAACAGTGTTTGAGCCTATGTACAACATTTAGTACCTTTTTTTTTTTTTTTTAAATAGCCATGTTATCTCAGGAATTGATAGTTTCCATAACTCTGGTATTAAAATCCAACCCTTATACAACAGGTCAAGTATGAAGGAAATCTGGTAATGCTGTGAATTTCAGATAATTTGGAAGACATTTTAGGAGGAACATCTCAAAGGTAGTGTCCTAGCTGAAGGAAAGAAACCAATTTAAGTGACACAAGACATTTTAAATTAAATGAACTCTTCCATTCAGCTGTGAGGGTATTCTCCAAATCCCTCACGTCCTGGCAGGGTATAGCTAAAATGTTAAACATGCATCGTCTTTAAACATGCATCATCTTTAATCAGTCTTGAAAGCTGCACTTTAAACATACAATTTATTGAAATAAGACTCTCAGTTCTAAATATGAAAAGTATTTCATTTTATTCTTGAAAGCAATGTTTTCATTCATTCATCTTTAATGATTTTTTAAGCTATTTCTTCTTTACAGTGATATGTATCATTCGTGTAAAGTACAATCTATCCTCTATACTTACTCCATAGTTGTTTTACAATGCATTTAAATCTAAGGAACTGTTGCCAGCGGAAGTATCTTGTTACTGTATTAAATAATAGGGCCCTTGTAATAATGCCAGTGGAAACACTAAAAGTGTGTTTAGGATAAACTAGTGTCACAACATGTTAAGAGGGGTCAGGAAATCAGTGTGAAGTGTCACTATGACCTGTTTTTGAGAACTTTTACTTCCAGGCAGACTGTGGAGCTAATTCATGAAGCTTGGAAAGGAAATGTACTGCCAGCCCAAAAGGTTAGCTAGGTTCCTTAAAAAAAAAAAAAAAAAAAAGCCCTAGGAGTACAAAAATATGAACAAGATTATTCCCAATCTTCACTTCCAAGGTCTGATAAGTCTCAGTTAAGAGAGTGAGAAAGAACATAATCCCCACTACCACTTTAATTTTTAAGATTTTGCCTTCCTGATGACCTTTCACTAGATCAAAAGTAGGTTCCATGCAATGATCTTTTAGGTTTATTGCCAATCAAGTAAACCAACCTCTCTTAACCTACAAGTGAATTTTAGAACTGTATATCCAAATGTTCTGAAAATGAGTAAGAATACTGTAGATTTTCTTTAAGTATCATTATTAAAGAAAATCTTTTCCCTCTGCAGAATTTAGGCAAAATTTTTAGTTTAAGCTAGGCAAGCAGCTCTAGTTGGCCTTTCTTGCGCAGGGGGTTTGGACCAGATGACCTCTGCAGTTCTCTACCTACCTCAACCATTTTGTGATTCTGTGAGAAGAGCACACGACCTACACCTGAATGGAATAAATGAAATGTACCTCAGTTCTGCAGAGAGAAAAAATGGTTTTGGTCAGACATGCAGAAAGAAACTGTCTGATCTTTATTCTGCAAGCAGCCAAAGGTGAAGGTAGGTGAGAACTTCATACGCAAGTTGAAGTGATTCCTCCCCTCTTGTGTTGGACAAAGGGCCCTTCCACCTGGTGCAGTTCAGTGCACGATGACTCAAAAATTGGTCAGTCTGTTACACCTGCCTACTGAGGGAACTCTTTCTCTCTGGAAGGGGAAGCAATATGAAGGCAAATGAACTAAGTATTACAGCCTGAATGTCAGGAGATCATGCACGTGTAATGTATACGGGGTTACTTCATAGCTAATTATCAAAAAGTTGATGTAAGAAGGGAATTGAAGCCAAGAACTTCTGGATATTTTTTTCAGTTCCTGTGGACAGAAGCAATTAGTAGAAACGTTACTATCGGCAATCACTTTCAATCATTATTTCCCACATGTGTCCTTTGCAATTGTACAAGTTTTCAGTGATACATAAAAAATAAATCTTCTTTCTCATTTGGATAAAAAATAATAGATGGAAGTGTCCTACTGATACCAGTATGAGCAATATAATTTTTCATAAAAGCTGCAAGTTGTTTATATCCTAATATCTTGATAAAATTTTCAAGGTTATTTTGGTCCCAGTGGGACAATAATAAAGGCTTCTAATTTAACAATCGGAATAAGGAACCTTTAGAAATCCTTGAATTTCTATAATGAAATAGAGCAGTGGTCTGTTGAATCTGGTATGTCATCTCTGATGTGGATTCTTCTCTAAAATAGTCTGTCAAATAATCTGGCTATATAAAGAACAGCATATAGTCATCAATGTATTCATACCCTGGAAAAAATGTGGATTTATGTTCCTAGCATTTTAATTTTTTTTTAATTACTAAGATCATAACACGATAAAATGCTTGCTGTCTTTTAGATGAATGTGTGTTAATATGCACTCTTAGTGTTAGAAATTCAGCTCAGTTGAAGGTGGCTCCTCTTGTCCTACAAACTATATAGACACAGTAACACCATTCCTGCAATTTGAAGTTTAGTCTTTAAAAAAACAACTGTTTTATCCCGTGGTGCATACTGGTTCAGATCAGGCAAATGGTGTTTAGATATTTGCCTTAAATCTTGCAAGTGATTCTTTACCAGAGCATTGTGATGTTTCCTCTTGCTCTGTAAGTAAACTCTTTGAGCTGATTTTCTTTTTGGTAATGCCCAAGAGCTTTTGTGGACTCCAAATGAAGCTCAGATTTTGTTTAGGGAACTGTTTTTGCTTATGTTGTACTTTCATTCATTTGCAATTACAGTGATTGTTTTGTGTGTGCAAAATATGTATTTTGGCTTGTAAAGAGTATTTTATAATGGCAAACAGAGCACAGATTGGACTGTGCATAGTTATTTAATTACAGCTGTTCCTAGATCCCTACATGGACAGGTTTCTGTAAAATCACAATTTCTTATCATCTAGAAAAAAATATTTTAAAAGCATTTTATGCCTTTTAGTTGAACATGTAATTGTCAATATGTGGAGTTTATTAATAGTTTTGAACAGCAAAGCTGTATTTCTGCTGGAATTCAAATTTCAAGCACTGGTATAAAACACTGCATTTTAGGTTACATGACTGGCTGATGATGGGCAATGCCTGTTAAAAAAAAGAGGAAAAAATAGTTTTTACAAATTAATGTGCGCTGTTTCTTGCTGGCCTTTTCTTAAAAATTACTGATATTGTACCTGGTTATCCACATGAGGAAATGATCTGTAGTATTTTACAACCATATGAAGCAAATAAAGTAGATTCTGCAATCTTGTATTATATTTCTCTTTGGTTTCTGTCACTTCCATCCAACTTAATGACCCATTATCTGAGGTACTTACATATGATATGCATCTGTATTTCTGTATACCTGTGTACATAAACATTGTGTTATTTCTCAAAATAGTTCCTGGAACTTGAGGACTGTTGTTTTGTGTTAGCAATATAGGAAGGGCAAGCCGATACTTGTGCCCTTCAGGAGAACTGACACAATGACTCTAGAAGAAAAGATGACAGAAGCCAGGTAATAGTAAATATAAAAATGCATGTGGTACCTAAACATTACAGTACATAATTTGCCCTGAATTTCCTTATTTCCATATAATTTCAGGATGGTGGATTCCCTCCAATCTTGTAGTATCTCCTATATTATTAGCCATTTTCTGCATTAAGTAGGTGTATGGATTGTGTTAAACACTTCCCTCTTCTGTCCCTAAGCCATTTATATTTCAGAGATTTTATGTTTTATCCTGCTAATAACATGGATTTTCTGACTCCATGAAGAATTTTATGCAATAGACCTCAATAACTTCTGGAAAAATATCAGCAATCTCACAGTCAAACAATTAGTCAAACAATCAGAGTCAAATTTTGACAGGTTTAAAGACTCAGTTAACCTTTGAATAAATAATTGAAAAATAACATCTGGTTGTGGCTCTTCTTAGAAGAATCCAAATCTGAGATTTAATTGATATCTAGTTTATCTTTCCTTGAAAATTCAAGATTTAAAACAATATTTTCTTTCAGTGTTTTGAATGTCAAGTTTAAGACAAGTACAGACATAACTAAAGTATAAGATACAGTGAAATAGTCTCTTCTCTCAAAACCTAATCCAGTTCTTAGCTTTCTGTGCATTCAGGGGCAACTGTCCTAGCCCAAGTAGAATGTTTTTGGAAAGTTAAATGTGGTGAAAATATTCTAATTTCGACTGCTGAACCTCTGATATTCATCTCGAGGGGGGATAGTTTGAGCATCAAATAAACAAGTTTCTTCTGATGGAGGTATTTCTGTTTGTTTGTTTGATTTTTTTTTTTTGTAATTTTACTGAGAAACTCTGCACAAAAAAATATCTGAGTGTCTAGAACATGTCTGAATAACCACAGTATTTTATGTAAATATAAAGAGTTTCTCAGAAACAATTCAGAATGTAGCTGAATGACTGCATGAATATCAGAGCCATATGATATGCTGGATCTCTGTCACATGTTGTGCTTCCACAGTACTGTTTGTCATCACTTCACTGAATGATTCCTGAAATTAAGAGAAATTTCAGAACTAATTCAGAATTAAAAGAACAGCAGGTTCTTTTAATATATGTCATTATTAATCAGTCTAGACAGCTGGACTTTTGATAAAACTTTCATAATTTATCCCATTGGATTTCTTCTTGTGAAGATGCATCAATATTTCATTGAGATATTGGGATGACATCTTTTATTGTGTGTGTGGTTGCTTTTCAGGGTAAATCTCTGCATCTCCCCAAGAATGTTCTGTTTAACACTGCATCAACATCTTTTTTTAGTGTAATGTTATGTTATGATGCATGTAAGATCATCTTCTCAATGACAAACAGAGTTTGCATAAGCTATGTTTTAAGTGTGTAAAATGAAATTTCAAGGGAGTTTTTGCTGCTCTCTTCAAGAGTTTTCTAGCTTGGCCATTTATGAAAAGTGTTGAAATTAAAGCTAGATACATACCCACCAGTACACAGGAAGAATAATGTATTCAGAATATAGGGGTTTTTTTCAGAATCTGTTAATCAGCTCTATATACCTTCCAATTATACTTATCTTGGTTAAAGAATTTTCCTATATTTATATATTTTTAATTTCAGAGCTGATGCAATATTTAGAATGCAATTATGTTTTGGTTTGCTGTGCTCTTCTTGCCAATTTCTTGTGTTTTGAAGTCTCTCACTGATTGCTTCTCATTTTTCATTACTGATGGCCTCTTCAGACAGGCAGGCTCCAAGCTAATTAGCAAAGCTTTGTTCATGAATGCTTGTTTCCTCAAAAAACTCTGCAGGAAGGAAACTCATGAACAATAGTACACAATCTGCAGTTTCAGAGGCTGTAATGTTAACAGTAATGTACTGCAACATTTAAACTAAAATCCACCACTTTAGAAATTATTAATTCATGCTCAGTGAAGGGGAAGTTTATAGTCCAAAGGATACCTAAATAGGATGATACACTACTGCAGCTTTATGAGAATCAAAACCTGGCATGCAGGAAAGGTGTCAGTGATTACACCTCCTACTGAAATTCCTCTGAAATTTTGTGGTTAGGCCCTCAAAGCAGGCTATTTTGTAGTTATAATTTGGCAAGCTCCAAGCCTTTTTTGCTGTTGTTGTCTTTTCTCCTGCATTGTTGATATTTTGATACTGAGTATGCCTAATTGCCGCTTAAACAAGTTGTGCCTGATAGTGGTGAAAGGCTGCAGTCTGTCTTTGGTCAAGGTTGAAAGTTTCAGTGGGGAGATCCTCACCAAAGAGTGAGATGAGGGATAGTCCTAAGTATGATGAGTAGAGTTTGGCTTTCTAAGATGTTAGAGCAACATTGAATACCTCTGGGATGTAAGAAACTCTGACACTTGTCACCACTGGGTGCTTCTGATTAAGGGCACTAATTTGGAAGCAGGTATAAGCATCTGTCTCCCTCAGTCTCCTGTTATGTTCATGGCACCATCTTTTTGTTGTTTCAGGCATTGCAATCCTAGTTGAGTTAAACCTCCTCTGCTCAGGAGGACCTTACCTGTTTAAGGATAGTTTTGAACACTCTGGTTGTTTATTGCATATGATCCAGAACTTATGCAGCTGCATTAGGATTGAAGCTCTTTCTCTTTATGGATACTTGCATTTTTTTCATATTAAATTATCAATACACTGTTTTAATTACTATTGCCTGTGTGAAGAGGTAAGGCTAACACTGGGCATCACTGAAGCCATGCAATATCCTTCTAGTGGATATTGCTTGGTAGATCTTCACCCTAAGTCAGGATGTGTCCCTTTGGTCTGTTTGTGCTGTTGCCATGTAAGGGAATGCATGGAATATAACATGAATTTAGTCAAAGTCGCTCTGTACATAAGTCATTCTTAATGACTGGATAAAGACATTTTTTTCTGTGCATGTAAATTATATCCAGCCAGGAGTTAGCCGGGTGAATGTTTTGGAAGGGGGTCTAGCATGTTACTTGCTATACAGTAGATGAAGAATAAGTATTGCTGCTGCTTCAAAGCAAGACAGCCAGAATATTAAGAGCTGGCTTCTGAAAAGATGTATGTTAATCCCTTCAAAGTGGATGTTTATTCAAGGAAGTTTCTGCAGAGATTGCCCATAAATTTGCTGTTGCTTTAAGCGATGGGTAGAATACATATTTCCTTGAGAGGAAGGGTAGCATATTGGTTCTATTAAAATATGAATGTATATTTTGTCGCTTGTCATGTCATAGCTTAAACTTTTTATGACTAAGCAATGCAGTGTGCTTTATCCTTGAAATACTTCCTAAAATAGAATTAAAATTTGTTTTTGTCATGTTTTTGATTAAATCAACATGTGGAATGACAGTTACTAAAACATAGATTAAAAGCTTCCACAAAGAATTAATAAGGGGCACAGATAATATAATGTCCATTGTTTAATATTTTATGCAGATTCATAAAACATCTTTCAAATTTTGAATCAACAGCTGGAGAAAAATTCAATAGTAATGAACTCATTTGTATGTAAATGAATGATATTCTATTCTAAGCTACCCATGCTTTATGGTATCCCACTAGATATCACTGGGTATGGTCATGGAAATAGGTCTTTTTGGGAAACCCTTAAAAAAGAAATTTAAATGCAAAGTTTTTTTCTTTCTATCAGTTTGAAAGTTATGTGTAATTGTATTTAAAATAATAATTCAGTGCATTATCAGAGGCTGAATATCTTACAAATTTAAAGTGCTAGGACACTTCTGACAATATCAGATGGAAACTACTTTGCATGTCCTAACTCACTTGGAAGAGCAGGTCCAAGGTGGTATACCTGTGTATGCTGTGTGGATGCCTTATATCACACATTTTCAATAGTCACTGAAGCTCCATAATTTCTGTAAGTATACTGTCTTTAAGGTAGAAAGGGTGAATTTGAGGCATTTTTACATTGAAACCTTTCCATAGTGGGTTTTCTGTAGTATGTATGGTGCAGAAACATGCCATGTGCCTTATGTACAACGAGCAGCTTGAGTTTTGAATATAGTTTCAATGAACACCTGTGAGTAAACCAAAAAGCAAGACAGTTTATGTTCATGTATTCTTAGTAGCAAAAGATGAGGAACTCAAAATCTAGATTTCTTAAATAGAGAATGTTCACTTAGTCAACTTAGTTAACTCATCTAGATCATTCTCAGCATTGCAGTACCTTGTGGATGGTGTGAGAATTGCAAGAACAAAGTTGTAAACATTCCTGAAGGATCTTTCTCTGGTCCACGCCACATCCAGTTATTTTGTTACAGCTTCTGCTGCAGCTCTCCTGAAACATGGAATGTCTTGTATTTGGGAAACGTGATGGTGGTTTGGGGCATCTTTGAGAATGGTGGGGTGGGTATGCTTGCGTCTGGACAACAGTTGTGAGTACTTACAGCAATAGAATTTTAAATGGAATTTAAAAGAAAACACCACACAACAAAACAGACATCCAGGAGGAATGGAGGAAAGGCTGAGGGAACTGGGTCTCTTTAGCTTGGAGGAGACTGAGAGGTGACTTCATTCATGTTTATAAATATGTTGCGGGAGGACAGAGCCAGGATCTTCTCAGTGATGGCCAGTGATAGCACAAGGGGCAAGTGGTCCAAGCTGGAACATAGGAAGTGCCATGTTTCCATAAGGGAAAACTTTTTAACTGTGAGGGTGACGGATTAGTGCAACAGGCTGCCCAGAGAGGTTGTGGAGTCTCCTCCTCTGGAGACATTCAAGACCAATCTGGACACATTACTGTGTGACCTAATCTAGGTGACGCTGCTCAGACAGGGGGATTGGACTAGTTGATCTTCCCAGGTCCCTTCCAACTCCTGATGTTCTGTGATTCTGTGAAAAACTCAGAAATATTCCAGAAAATAGAAATTAATCAAGCTTTGAGTGTGTATTTTGTATCTTTACAGTAAATAGAAATGAATAATCTCTACTAGGATAGTCATAAAGTTGGTTCATTTTAACTTGATGTGAAGAGACATTGGATCTACAGCTCAAGCTTTATGAATTAAAATGCTTTAAGGAACGTACTGGTGGTTTGTTTGACAGTATACTGTTATTTACAAAATAATAGTCTTTTAATATGAGTCCTTACTGGAGAAGGAAATTTTCAAATGTTTGGAGCAATTTTGACCTTAATAGAGCTTCAATTCCATTAAACACTAAGGAAATAGATAAGTTTCTTGTCAGGAACATAAATTCACCCATACTTACTAAATTATTTAATTATTTCTTGCTTTTAATAGTAAGTATTTAAGTGTTGTTGAATTGGGGTCTAAGTGCATATATTGGAGATTAGAAGTGGGCATTAACATGAAAACTAGAAAGAAATGTTTTGATTGATAGCTCAGAAGGAAATGCCAAGGATAAATATAAATACTGTTGATTGCAATTGATGTGGGCAAGTGGTAATCAGTTGCTAATCTAAACAAACAAGACTCCAGCAGATATTTCAACTCTTCACCTTTCCACTTGTCTTTGAGTTGCCTTTCCCAATCCCATTTACAAAGAAATATTCTACTTGTAGTGTTGCTAGTACATACAGGGATACTTAACGAAAAATATGGGGATTTTTTTTCATGAAAAAGTATATGGATGAAGAGAATGATTGATTTGGGGAGAAAGGTATTTCCATTGCCAACTTGAGAAAAAACTTTTTTTTTCTGAAAGCTAAAGCCAGTGCTTAATACTACATTCTTATAACATCACTGTATTATATCTATAATGTTTATATGTGGGAGTTCTGTGTGAATTGTGATGGTCTATAGGGTTATAAAAACAGGGAGGGGTTCTGTTTGTTTCTGTTCCATTACCAAATAATGGTTTTGCTGAGATAGCATTTTGCATTTGTTACTGTGGTATGAATTGTCTGGGTAAAACCAGTTCTCTGACAGTAGTTTACCATGGACAGGGTTCACGTAAACAGTGTTAACCTTCAGGCTCATGATGGTGATAAGGACTGGGGGATTCAAAGATCATGTTGTGAATTATGATGAAGCCTACATGCTCTGAATGAAATCGTAGGACTCTCTGTTTTTTAAGAGGACATGAGTTTACACCAAGTAGTTTTTGTGCTGTTTTGATTGTGTCAGCCTCCTTGCTCTAGGTGTTTGAGAATTAAGCATTTTAAAATAAGTTTGTCTTTTTTTTTTCGGATTTTCCTTTCAGTTTCTTGAGGATTGATATATATTCAAATAATAGTAAAATCTGAAGTGCATCACACTTTGTGATACTCTCATAAGAAATCTTTTTGTCAAAATGCAAATTACAGAATAAGAATGCTATTACTGCCACTAATTTTAATCTATATATATTGTTGACAATTTAAAATAAGAAGAAAGATTGGCCTTTTAATTTACATAAGAGAGTGTGTGTGGAAAGCAAGTATAAAAGTTGAAGAAAAATAAACTAGCAATTTTTTTGGCAAATATTAAAAAAAACCAAACTGTGTTAAATGTAGATATTTGCACATTGAATTCAAGAATTGCATTAATCCAACTTGGGAATAGAAATAATAGCATGTGAGCTAAATGTCCAAGAAGAATGACCTATCTTACTATGAATTTTCAGTAGTTTAACTAAAAAGTTCTTGCAATTAAGTTAGCTGGGAAGAAAGATGAGAGGTGAATACACTCAAGAAAATCAGAAGCAGCTCATGAATTGGTTGCTTATGAATGGATAGAGGCAAAAATTGGGAAAAAGTATACATTGTTATTGAGGAGTGTGAATAGAGCATGTTGTAATTTTCTGCCTTGTTATTGTATATCATGAAAGATACACATCTGGAAATTCAACTGAAACTGTTGACAGGAGCTAAAGCAACTATGAAGTTTCAAAGCTGACCATAAAAAGGCCACACCTTATACAGTCTTTTACCAACTCAGAAGTTTAGGAAGTTTTAACAAAAAGAAACACCTGGTAGGATTTCAGACTGTTGTAAAGAATTGACAACAAACCCTATGGAAGTGTGCATATTGTTCTATTGGAAGTCTCTAAAGGCTCTTTTGTCAAGGCTAGTTTATAGTCCATATAGTTTGTTAAAAAGCTTTTAGAGTCATCGTGGTCTATTGGATCAGTGCCCCTATTGTAAATTTGTAGTAAGCCAACATTAATTTTCTTATGAAATTTTAATGCCAAAAAATTAAAAGCCAAGTGCTGTGATCAGTTCATAAAACAAAATATTTGAGTCTCTGACCCTATGCTGCCAGGTGGGGATCAATGAATGCAGAATTGTTCTTTTTCTTAAGTAGATCTGTGTCCTGGTGACTGCTCCTCTGTGCGTGTAGTGTCCAGTGCTTTGTGCTAGCCATGTATTTCTGCATTGCAGGAAGATGTAATACCCAGTCCTGAGGATATAGAAGGATATTCTTATCCTACTGGTAAGCAAGGTGCTTTGTGTAAAAGCCAATGGGGCAGCAGTGAGCTGCACAGCCATGGCTGGATGGCTTACTGGTGACTGCACTGGTGCACCTTGATGAAAGCTTTTATTGAGTTTGCATTTAGAAGTCTGCTTCCTGGCATATTTTTCATGTATTTTAATTTCTCAGTTTTGTTATTGGATAATTTACTATTTATTAAATGTAGGGTGAGATATATTTATTCTAAAGAAAGTGGATTTCTGAGTTGTCTATAAATGTATGAAGTAAGAACCTCGAGTCACTGCCTTTCATCGATTTGACCTTCAGTAGACCATGTTCTGTAAATTTTTGCTTCACATTCACCTGTTCTGTTCTTACCTGCCTCTCCCAAATTATAATTTTTTGCTGCCTAGTGCAAACTCCTTTTTTCCACAGTGTATCTTGATCTGTGCCTAATCTTCATCAATTCAGTGTTTTAACCTTGATTCTTTAAGTCAATCATTTGTTAGTACCAGCATAATATCTGAGAGTATGACACTATACCTGCAAACATGGAGCCTTTTAAAGCAGAAAAATATAGTACAAGTCAAAACTGAAGTTGGTCAACTATGTGGTTACGACTTAAAATACAATATCCTTGTGCAGTGCTGAAATGATATAAAAGGCTCGAAGATGATTCATGTGTTTACTTGGTGTAAAGCTAAATTACAAACCAAATGTCAAGACCCCCTCAGGACCACAACAGAGAAGAGATGTTACACCTTCTTTTAAAAGGTAGAGGGGCAACAGATTTAAAATGTAAACAGTTCATCAGCTGCAATGCTGACATGAAGAATACAATCAATTAGCTAAAACGCAGAGTTAATTTAGAAATATAATTAGGTATCTTCAAAATGGAATTGGGCATATGGACGTAGGTGAAAAAAACCTGGAATAGAAAATCTACTTCCTAGCAGTAATTTTTCTGTGGCTGGGAGGAATTATTAGGAAAGTTTTAAATATAAAGCAATTTGAAAAAAAATTAAAGGTATTATGATTTATATCATCTTCAAGTGAGAGTGGCATGTAACCTTGTTAGCTTCAGAGAAGGAAATTACTATATTCCTGAAAGTCATCTGCAATGGAGGCTTTCCATGGTGTAACAAAAAATAATGACTAGATCAATTTCAGCAAGAATGAAGTTTGCAGGTTATAATTGATGACACTTTTTTCAGGAAATGTAAAAAAATTCAAAACACAAAACCCCATCATGAATAATATTTTTGAGGGGAGTGAAAAAAAAAAACAAAAACCATGCCAATGCAATGTTTTTGGTTGTGTTTTTTTTTTTTTTAAATAAATATAGATTGCTAAAATCTTCCATAGTTTTCAAAGAATTGCTACAGACTAATGAGCTGTACGAAGTTATTTTGATCTCAGCTACCTTATTTTTTTTTTTAACAAAGAATTTCTGGATCTCTTTGTCTAATGTTTGTGTAACTTTAATTCCCAAAGATGAAATCTCATTCTGACTGATTGAGATAATGCCTTTCTCACTCCATCCTCAATTAAGTGTACTCCTAATTTAAGAAATGTTCCTCAGTTCTGACCAAATGCCCCAACAGGCCAGCCAATTGTTACTTGTGGCTGGGCATTAGCACAAAAAAAGGAAAAAAATCAATAAGTACTATTTAAAGACAGAAAAACAAACAAAAAAATATTGCAGAACAGGGTGGAACCATTTACTTGGAATTTTCTAAGGTTCTCTGTAGAGAGCTGAATTGCTGTATCATCATATGGAAACCCACCTGAGCTGTTAGTCATGTGTCTCACACTGTTTTTCATAGCCAGTGATATCTGAACTGCAGAATATCAGAAGGGCTCAGATAAAAGCTTGGGTGTATGCACCCTAGAGCCTGTGTTTATAGCAAGGACAGTAATTAACCCTTGCCCGCATCCTCTGGGCTTTGGAAAGCTTGGAGCTGAGCTGCCGAGTCTTCGGTATCAATGTGACCTCCATACAGTATCATTCACATCCAGATTGTCATGGACAGTGTTTATTATAGCTGTAAGTTTTTAGAACTCTACTCCCTCTACAGACGCTTAAAACAAATTTTGGATTGCTCCTGTGTATTCAGACTACTGTTCCTGATTTACAAATATAAAGAAATATGACACAAACCCCAAATTCAACTTCACCCAACTTCCCAATATATGCCTCGTTTATTCTGCCTTTCTCTTTCCCAGAGCAATAACCCATAGGTGTAACTGGTGATTCACATGGAAAAGTTGAAAGAAAATATTCAGAATTGAAACTTTTAATAAGATTTTGCTTTAAAAGACTGAAATGTATTGAGCATATTAATACCTGTAATATTCAGCACTTTCCAGAAATAGAAAATGTTTTAGAAAAAGATGTTCTGTAATGTAAATTACTTGACACATAAATATTATAAATATATATATGACTATTGCAGTTTCATAAGCTGTAGAGTTTGCCATTTACACAGATAGGAATGAAGTGGTAATTCTCATGTTAGTGATGTTTTCACTAATTCTTTTATAAAAAACAAAAAACCAACCAAAAAACCCCACAACTTCTAAAACCCCCTAAAATGTTTGCACCTGTTGAATTCAAGAGCATTGTGAAAAATCTATTCGGGTTAAACATCCTGCAGTAGAAAACAGAAGTGTTTCTGAAGTATTGTGCAGCCCAGCAGTTTGGGGCGGGGTGGGGAGGATTGTAAGGAGCAAAGAGAAGCTGAAATATTCCACATCCTCTTTTCAGAACCCTTCGGTACTTATTGTGCTTCTTTCAAGTTGTCATTGTTCAGGCCTCTCCTCTCAAGCCATTGCCATACTTCCAGATAACCAGGCTGCAGGAAATCTGTATCACAATTTTTAAAGTCCCATCAAAGCTTAGATATTTTGCTTATATATCTGCTTATATTTAATTTATTGAAGTAAGTTTTATTACTTAGATAAACAATGACTTTATGGAAAAAAACTCTTTTACACTATTCTTTCCAACCGTGGTTGTTCAAAGATGTGATTTTTCAACATTAAATTTAAAACTTTTTTTTTGTTAGAGTAGAAATGAGGCATACCTCCATATTTTTCTGTCAGTGGTAGGTGGGACCAATGATGCAATTTTGTTAATATTCACATGAGCACCTTTGTATTGTATTCTTTGAATTTATTAGTGGGTATTGCTGGATTTCACATGTATGTAAAAGAGAACAGATGTTTTTCACTGGCAGTTTACTTCTCTGAGCTTCATAGCATCTTTTGCTAAACATTGATTCAGATAACAGTAGTTAAACCCAATTTTCTACTATCATATTTGATATTTGCCTATTACCTGTTTAATCTCTGTCTGCATCTTTATCTAAATAAACTGTCATTTGGAAACACTTTTTTTCCTCAAAATTATAGACTCCATTTAAAGTTCTGATATAGTGCAACTTAAAGAAGGTTAAAGGAAAGGTCCCATGTGTTAGATTTCTGTCTAATTTGGAGTGGTGCCCTGTCCATCATCTTTAAAATGCTGTGCAGTATTGGAAGTTTATCAGAAGAAAATACATGTGATTTGTCTTTAAGTGAACACGTAGGAAGCTGAAGTAGAAATTAAGTTCTTTTAGTGAGATGCTAATGAATTCTATCTTGTCAGTGGAAATTTTTCTTGGATAAGATACACAAAAGTCTTCAAGGACAACAGATTGACAAGGGCATATTTTTACAGAGATTAAACTGTTCTTGCATTATAACATGAATATTCTAGATATAAACATGATGCTTTTATCAGGAAGATGATTCTTTCAATGTATTTGATCTTCAGCAGACACTTCAGCAGTTACAAGGAAAAAAGTTAGTTTCAATTAAAATTTTCTTGGTAGCTTGTAAGATTTATTCCAACTGGAACTGAGCTGGCGGGTTTCTAGCAGGGAGATAATACTAAACTGCAGTCAGCTTTCTCAGTAAATGGTTATGGATAAGCTACTGGATGCAAATTTTGCTTCATCAGTGAAGTCAGCTTCAAAATCCTATTGACTTAATAGTTCTAAAAATTAATTTCCCATGTATATAACTGGTATCTCGTTACTCCATAAGTTAGTGCACCAAACTTGCTTTTTGTTAGATTTGGACTAGCAAGAGGTAGTCTGCACGCAAAGAAACTATGTCTGAGTTAAAAATACCACAATTTAAAATTCAAAAGAGTTAAATAACATCAAGCTAACACCTGTGCTGATTCTGAGTTATTTCTCTTGCAAAGTCCTTTCTCTGTGTTCCTTCATTCACTTTAGTTATTTCAGTGTGCTCCATGACTGAAGCAGGTGTAAATGTATGCTAGTAAGAGGAAAAGGAGGCTGATTGGATGGTGGTGATGTTTGTTTTGGTGCTGAAATCTGGTTTAGAGCAGACCCAAGAGTCCTGATGAACAGAATATTGCAGATACATATTTGCTCTAATGTGTCCTTGCAGACAAGAATGATCACCATCTCCATAGCTGCATATGCCCAAACTTCAGGACTAGCAAGCGTGTGGCCAGCAGACTGAGGGTAGTGCTTCTTCCCTTCTATTTGGTGATTCAAGACAATGTGTTGAGTGATACCAAACCAGGTCAAATTCCAGTTTTGTCCCTTTACTTAGAAGAGAGGGTTTGGTATGCTGGAGTGAGCACAGTGGAGGACAACCAGGACTGTGGGAAGATGAAGCTTATAGTATATGAGAGTCTGAGGGAACTGTGTCTTTTCAGCCTGGAAGAGAGAGGGTGAAAGGGAGATCTTACAGCAGCCTACCGAGAGGTGTGGAAAAGGCAGCCATACTCTTCTTAGAGATGCACAGTGAAAGGATTAGAGGGAATGGACAGGAGAGAGAATGCAGGAAATGTAGGTTAGATAGGAAAACCACGAGGGTGGTGAAAAAGAGCAGACTACCTTGAGCTTTTTGTAGCATCTCCATCATTGGAGACACTCATCATTTGACTAGACAAGACCCTGAGTAATCTCATTGATGCTGCTCTGTGCAGGGATTTGAACCAGAATACATCCTGAATTCATCTCTAAACAAGATTATTCTATGATCCAGTCCCTGGATGTACTGATAGATGAGGTGCTTATGGATATGGTTTAGGTCAGGTATGGTTGGA
Organism: Heliornis fulica; assembly: GCA_013399135.1. Classification (NCBI taxonomy): domain Eukaryota; kingdom Metazoa; phylum Chordata; class Aves; order Gruiformes; family Heliornithidae; genus Heliornis; species Heliornis fulica. The sequence continues at coordinate 59,707 of VXBZ01009312.1, read as the reverse complement.
CTTGATGATCTTAATGGTGTTTTCCAACCTAATTATTCAGTGAATAATATTGATACTCTGTTCTGATTAGGAACTTGACTCCTTCCTCAAAAAAAACCCAAAACCAAACAAAACACCAAACCCATCTTGGTGGATAAGCTTGAGTAGAAAACTAGTTTGCATTGCTGGATATTCAGACTAAGATTTTTGCACCAAAATCTTCAGTCTTTTAGTGCTGTTAATGTGCCTGTATGACATATGCTGAGTTTACTTTTGGTTCCCTTGCAATGGTAGTTCCTCAGCCTGTGTCACCTGGCTTCAATTCTTGAGATACTGAGGTTCCCAGGTATGGATTCACTGGTGTTTAGGCTAGATTCAAGTTGGTTGATATAGTCATGCATGCGCTCAAATTTTGAAGGGTCCAGCAGAAAGAACAATCCATTTTTAAGGAATGTAACTTTCCACTAATCTGTTAGTATCTGTTCTGGGGGATGGGAATGTTGTTGGCAGTCCTGCTGACTGGAGGTTTTAGTTGGTTTGGTTTGCTTTTGGGTTTGTTTTTTTCCTTTTAAATTGCGTGTGTCTGTCCAAACTGGAGCATTTCCTGGTGCAGTCAGGTACAGAGTTAGTAAACGAAGCAGTGGCACTGCCATAAGAAGGCATCTCCTTGTGGTGGAAGCCATTGCATTCTCTTACCATGACATAACACAAATACTTAAAAAGTGTAGTCACATTCTAAATAAAAGACCATCTAGTACATACATACATACATCCTTGTTGTGTTCTTCATAAATCATCCCATTATCATAGACAATCATTCTTCTGCTCTTCATAAAGTATAAGCTTACCAATAAGATGGCTGGTAATACTTCATTTTCAGTTGTCTGTCTTTTGAAAATAACTCCTTACAGGTTTAATAAGATAGCTAAAAGATAAATAAGAAATAACCATTCAGTAATGTAGCATCCTTGAATATTTTGAGAAGCAAATATTTGTATTTGCAAGAAATAATAACCTAACTATAATTCTCAACAGGGTGTCATAAGATTTTCAGCCAGAACAGTTTGGGAGTACATCGTTTCAGGCTATTTATTCAAGAAGTGAGAATAGATGAAATTCTCCAATGGGATTGAAAAAGTTGCATAATGATACTATAAGACATTAACTTAGCAGTTGGAAATAACACTTATGAACCACTGGAAGTTAAGTTCTCGTGGGTTTAATATTTTCTATAGCCTCATAAATCCGATAGATGCATAATTTCTTTATTAAATCAGAAATTCTATTTGGGTTTGGAAGCTATCAACAATTCTGCCTTGAAATAAATGAGTTTCTCATGGTAAACAAATTTGCACATAAGAGATACTATACTTAAACAATCCTCTACAGGTAAAGGATCAAATATAGAGTCTTTCCTTGAAATTCAGTATAAAAAGTAACAAATTTTGTTTCAGAAGATGTATAAGTGCCTATGTTAATATTATTGTATGTGTTAATTTTCTAGGTGCTAGGGATTTCAGATCTTTGTCCAGATGTCTGTGTTGCAAGACTCTATTCACTTATGATGGACTTTGGCTCTGGTCCTGCAAAGAGTCACATACGTGCTGCCCTTTGTTCCAGCGGTGAATGCTAAGTGGAAACTTGTGGGAGTCTGTGTGGGAGCATGGGAATATGAGCTGAGCAAAAACACTGTCCTGCTTGATTTGGACAAGGACATTTTTCTTTTCATTTTCAAGTTCTAGTTTAAAGAGAGATCTTACTTAATTCCTCTTCTCTGGGATTACTTCAGTGGAACTACATTATAAGAAGCAAAAAGCAGGCATAGTATTATAATAATCCCTATTGCAAGTTGCATAAAAATCTTAGTTTCTAGGTTTAGCTTGAGATATAGGGAGGTTTACCCTGAGGAGTTGCTGGAGAAACACAGCTTATAGAACTATGTATTGGAAAACTCACCTGGTGAAGGAAAGAGAGGATAGCTGCTTGGAAATAAGAAATTGGGTAAGGGTCTAGAGGTAATAAAGGACAGGCACTTGGGAGCTGAGACAGAGAATGGGGCAGCAGAGGCAGAAGAACACTTCCAAGGGAGTGTGGGGTTCAGGAGAGATTGTAAGGGAAAGCTACAGGTGTAATGCTTGTGGATTTGGCCAAAAACCCCACCTGATAGGGACTTTCCCATGACTCAAAAGATGATTTCTTTCTTAAACTAGTTTTCTCATGAACCTTTAATACATACTGTCTCACCTCACAAGTAATTGCCTTTGGTGTTGCATGTGAAGGAGTCTTGACAGCACAAAGTAAGTAATAAGAGCTTGGACTTTGTGTGTCGGTATACTCACGGTGTATTATGAGTTCATTAAAACATAATGAATTTGAGATATTAACATGGAGAAGGTTCCATAGCTTAGAAAAAGCAGATACAAACTAGAACTCTTTTGCCTTCATTAACTTCAGAATGATTCTGTAGCGGAAGCCTCGTCTGTGATGCCCACAGTGTCTGGTGGGGGCAGTCAGTAGCTGGAGGTTTCCTGATAATATCCCATGCCCGAGGTGAATGCAGCTACTCAGGGACTTATGAGCTCTTTCAAGGCATCGTGTCAGACAAGCCAAGAGGTTGTTTGGAAACATTTTCTGTATGTGGCAAATAAGATGCTTGTCACGTTGCTCCATGTTTAGTGGACATTTAAAGAGGAGAAATGATCAGAAATAATGTACTTCTGTGATACTGTGTGTGACAGTTTCCTTCATCCAGATGATTACCTTCAAAACTGTCCTTATATTTTACATTTGATTGAGTGGAATATTTCATATCAAATGTAAATATGTTCTGCGGTCTTGTGTGAGGAAAAACTGAAACGTTGCAGATTTGGGTTGTTCCAAATTAAATATTGTGTCATTTGCAGTGGATTGCAAATAAACAAACAAATGAGCAATTGAGGATGTAGCTTTAGTTAACTGCAAGTTTTGTAATGAAACCTGTGGGCACTGAGAGTCAGCAAAGATAGATGGTAGAAAGGTATAGCTTTTGCCGTCTGTCCGTACTGTATCGTGCTGAAGTTCCAGTAGGTCCTTGAACATGGTGTTACCTCCCCACTCCCCTCCATACTGTGTCCTTTGCTACCTGGGCTTACCTTGTTCAGAAGCCTTAATTGATGAATTTAACTCACACCAAAAAACAAATGGAAATGCTAACAAGGAAAAATCTAATCTGAAAAATGCATTTTTAGGGCCTTCATCTGGTAAATTGAAACTGAGCACAGTGTTTAGTCATGGCTCATAAAGACAAAGTCTGACTAGAGAGTAGTTTATCTTCAGCAAATACAGCAGGCATACACAAAGTGTAAAGCAGCTACCTGAGCTTGAAGTGAGGAGAGGCTCTGCTACAGCCCAAAACATTGGGCACATTTTAAGGTTTCTAAAACTCCTGAGCACAGCAGAAAATGGCCTTTTAAATGAACACAGAATTTTATTTTTAAAGATTCAAATAGCATTCAAGGTGGTGTCCTGATCTGAATTCAAGTAACAAAGCTCCCATCCAACTTGAGGAGATTCACTATTGACCATAATTGATATTTAATGGAATTCTCTGATGCAGAAGAATGATGCAGTTGCTGTTATTAAACCACTTTACAAGGAAACTAACTTTTTTAAAAAAATAATATAATATTTATATAGAGATACCCATCCTATTTAATAAAATATATCCTAATTTCCTTGAAGATATACACTCAGACTTTAGTAGTTCAGGTTATTTTCTGTCATGAAATAAAACTGAAAGTTTTTTTGGTGGGATAAACTACAGGATTGGTGTGCTTGGGTAGGATCATTAAAATAAATGGCTACAGAGACAACTAATTGCCTATGCACAAGTGATCAAGAAAACCATCTGTGTCACTTGACTAGATTTTACCAAAGGTTACCCAAATGCAAATTATCTCTATTGTGCATTCCTAATATGTTTTAAGTGGAGTGTATTTATTGTTTCTGTTACAAAGTAAACAGCAGCTGAGAAAAAAAGCTAATAGTTCAGCTTCCACTTCTTATGGTGTAAGAATGTTTCTCAGTGAAATCTTAGATGAACTACTCACCTGTAGAGCTACTTACATCAATGCTCCTGCTTTTAAAAATAATAGAGTATTTAAAATATGGTATTTAAGGGTTTTTACAAGCCAGTTTATGCCTTTCATAGTTCTTTATCTGAAGCCTGTTCCTTTCTGACAGACGAGTGTAAAACTAAACAGCCACAGTCTGTATTTTATGATATATATGTCCCATCATGAAAACAAATGGAAGGTAAGGAACTAAACGTTGGGATCTAGACTGCATAAAGCTCTTAACATTGTTTTGTTTTTTTTTTTAAATCATCACTTGTTGGCATATCACAGAAGTCAGGTATCCTATTAATCACAGCATTTATGATGTACTATTTTTTTCTTGTTGGAGAATTTTGCTTATGTGAAGCCCTTTGATATGTTTTAGTAGGATATGTGACTGATTAAGTACCACTTTAGTGGCATGTGGGATCTGTTTGAGTTTTGCATTTGTTTAATCCAGACTGGATGCAATTCTTTGATAGTGTCTCCTCTTTCATTGTCAGGCATCACATCTGGAAAAACTTTGGCTGTATCCTATCATGGGAGCTTGGGGTTGGGGGTAAAGAATGAAGACAACAAAGCAGTAATGGACTTTTTTTTTTTTTTGTGGCTTTAATTTCATTTTAAGCTATTCTGTTGTCTCAAGATGGACCAGCATCTCTTTTTTTTATTTTTTATTTGTTGTTTTTTCTTTGTTTTGAATGCTGTAAATTATTTTTTCCCTCAGTTCATCATATTTTGAAAAGCCTGTGTATATATATATATAAATATAACATAGTACCATGAAAATAGTTTGTCCTTAAAGTGAAACTGGACTGTGTGATGAAAATTGATAAGCTCAACTTATTATTAAAGTATTTAGGCACTGTTAGCTGCAAATTTGAGACATGTAGGATAACAAAACACGTAAAGGAGTTCAATGTATAATTTCCGTTGGTATTTAAATTTAGTGTTTGTAAGTACTAGCAGTGACATGAAAATATTTTAAAGCATTAGTCACTACAGACCTTTTTTCACAGCCATGGGTTCTTGGGCTGGTATTTGAACTTCTGTGTTCAGCTGTGGCAGGGTGGGCCCTGTTGTACCCTTGCACTGAGTAGGCATCAGTGTGGTAAATCATCTATACCGGTCTCTAGATAATAACTTTGTGCTAAACATCACTATCATATTTTCACTTTGAATTAAACATCTGGGTACTTGTGTTCCCAGATTTTATGTTGCAAAGTGCAATTATTAATGGGAAAGTTTTTGGATAAATGGACATGGAGGTTGTTAAGGGAATTAGTCTCTTTTTACATAGTTGCAGAAAATTCTGTGTGAGATTAATCCAAATTTTACTTTTACACTTGTAAAAACTTGCATAAATCTGTTTTCCACTGTAATAGTTTGAACATGCCATATTTAAAAACTAAGGTGTTTAAGCCATGTCCTGCTTCCTCTATCTGAAGGACTGTCTATGGTCTAACCATTGTGGTTACACAGTAACTTAATTCTTGCATTTTCAAAAGAGTACATGGAAGAATTTAGGTCCAGCTGCTTTGTTTGGGGCAAATATGTCCTTTTTAATTTTATTTTTTTTTTGGAAGCTGAATAAGAAATACCAGGAAGGGATTTAGCTAATTTTTTAGAATTTGTATGGATTAATGAATCGAGTCTGTTAGTATTGTGTATATATTTGATTATTACAGAGGCATTTATAAATAAAGGGAACAAATGGGAAGGGGGGAGGAATTTGTCTATAAAAACATTCAGATTCAAAAAAGAGTCCATAATTAGTATATTGTATAAAACCCAAGAAATTCCTTAAATTAAAATCCCATGAGATAAAGTACTGCTTTCTATTGCTGTTAAGGTATATTTCATGAGGGATGCTGATTTTTTTTTTCTTGTTCTCTTATGTTAATTTCTATTTTTAAAAGGGAGGAATTAAAATATACCTTGAGAAAATGGTGGGTTCCATTATTGGATAGCAGCTTATAGGATGGTAGCAGAGACCTGCATCTTCCTTTCACTGCAGTAGCAAGTCTGACTGGTTGATTTCTGGGTGCCGCAGCGCTGCGCCCTTGCAATGACTTTCCCAGCATTCTGCTGCTGTAACGTCTCACCTTGTGCATCCGTGTATTTTGGGAGGAGGAGAGGAAAAGGGAGGGAATGTCTTGGGTTCACTGGGAGTGACCTTCCTTCTCTCATGAATGCTACAAAGGATCCATCACCCAAATTCTGTAACTGTTGAAAGCTGACATGAGTTGCTTGGCCATTTCACAGAGGCACCTCTAATATTAATGGTTTCTTCATCCAAGTGACTGGTGATAGGACAAGGGGAGTGGGCTCAAGCTGCACCAGGGCAGGTCCAGATTAGATGTTAGGAAAAAGTTCTTCACCACAAGAGGTGTTTGAATGTGGAACAGGCTGCCTAGGGCGGTGGCTGAGCCCCCATCCCTGGGTGTATTTAACAGACAGGTAGATGAGGTGCTCAGGGATATGGTTTAGGAGAGGACAGGGATGGTTGAATTCGATGATCTTAAACCTCTTTTCCAACCTGGTCATTCAGTGATTCTGTGATTGCTGGTTTTCATGTTGCTATTACATAGAGCTGTAGAGGACATGAGTGTAGTCATAAAGGTGACACTTAGAAGTAGCATCCTGCGTGGATGGCTCATATAATGAGAAATGACAGCTGACCACAGGGATGAAAGGAGAAGGCCTGAATGGAGCAAGAGGGAAAAATGGGTGAAAAACATGTCCAGATCACTGAGCAATCACTGAGAAGTGCTGTGTGTTCTCCCCTCAGTCATGTAATGCTCTGACTATATATGTATAATTTTGGGTTTTTTTAGGCCTCACTCTTGCTCTTAACTTGAAGAGTAAATTACTCTTTGATAGGCACTGACTTGCCTGCATTACAGGAAGATGCTCAACAGGTGGAGATTACCAATTTGCCATTTTTCTGTCACATTGTAAATACACAGCAGCACATTTACACTGCTGTGTTGGCAGTTGAAGGGTTTTTATGTCTGCCCTGTGCTCCCTGTTTTGCTGGTAGCATTTGTACTCTCATTTGCCTTCCCCTCCCTGGTGGGTTTCATGGTTGGAAGTAGCACCTGTGGCCACTGTGCTCTGACAGCTGCAAGACTCAGATGCCAAGCTCTTGAATGTATTTTTTTCTGTTGCTGTCATCTGGGTTAGAAGATAGCTTCCAGGCAGACATCTCAGTTACATCTGTGTTCATTGCAGTTGGGCATCAAGGTGTCATTGGGCTGGTTAGCTCTTCACAGTTTCATTTTTTTATGCACATTAGTGGCAAGGAATTCACTTTGCAGTATGTGCCTTTCTAGGGAGTAAGATCCACTCTACTAGTTAATGTGTTTAAAGACTCTTTAGATCATCGTTTGTGTGCTGGACAGGGTTTATAGCTTCTTTTGTGGTCTGCATATGGTCAAAACCACTCCAGATCCACAGCAAATTAAGGATGCTCATAGAAAAGTCTCATCAGCATATCTTACTTGACTGCTCTTGGAAGCATTTGGAATCTCATTCAGAGTTTGGAAACAGAGAACCTGGAACAGAATATGTCTGGCTCAGCTAACGCATCACCAGAAAGGAGACTGTGTGTCAGAGCCTTGTGTCTTCCTTCTGTTGCTTCAAGAACTGCTGTAGGTTTATGTTTGGCTGTATCCCTGTCCTTTTCTTCCATTTAGTTGCCTCTGTGTGAAGCCAGGTGAGATGCTTTGGGTGAAGGTCTAGGTACACCTGGTCATGATTGCAGGTTAGTTTTCCAAGACAAAGCTGTTTACTTAAGAACATGTTTCAAACTTTCACTGGCCGTTGGGCAAAGAAAACTAAAACCAAAATAAACTATACATTTGCTCAGGGACACAGGAGAGAATGTGACTGTGGAACTGGTCTGAAGGAGATGAATTTTTTTTCTTCATTCCTTTGTAGCTTTGCTGTTTCTTTTAAAATTCTGAAGAAATATTTGAAAAACATGGCTAACATAGGCTGATTCCTGAATGGTATCAAATAGGAAGATGAAACCAATAAATGACTGATTTCATGACCTTACCGCTGTCTAATGTGTTGGTGCATGGCACTATTTGGTATAACCACGTGTCTGTTCAGGAGAGGAAAAAGCTCTTGAAAGTGGGAAGGGTTGCTGTGTCCTACAAAGTGTTTGATGAATGTCATTTGGAACTAGATATTCAAACAGTCTTAAAACTCTGTTTCTCAAAGGTTGGTTGTAAAATTGGAAGGCAGAATTTGAATTAGAAAATAGAATTAAAGTTCGATTAATTCAAGTTAAAAATATAACTTATTTCTTCCCTGCCACAAGACCAGTGAGCAATATCTGCTAATTCCATTTCTATTCAATGAAATGTAAGTTGGAGAAGTGGCAAATGCAACTTTTCTGCATGAGATACAAAGCCATTTGTAGTAAATTATATTTCCACCTGTAGGCTTAAGCTCTGCATTGTGTTCAACTCTTTAATGTTAAAGTTTGCATACAGAGTTCCCACTTTCAATAGTATCTTAATTTTCTTTGGAAGACAATTAATTTATACATACTCTCTTGGACAGAGCTCCAGGCTTCAGAAAACTTCTGGTGGAAAATGGGCACACAAATTAATTTGACTCACACAATTTACTGAGGCAACATCATAGCAAATGTAGTCTCTTTTCTGTTGTAAGCAGAATGTGTTGGGGGGAGAGATGACCTTTGGAGATAAGGCTGAAATGAAGCAAAAATACATTCACTTCCTATTTGCCATTGAGGGCTGATTTCTATCAGAACACTTGGATGGATTTAGAAATGAGAGTTTAAGGACAGGGATGGACCTTGAAATGTACCTGTGTGACTCTAAACCTTACTCAGCCAGTTGTTTTTCTTCTGTTTGTCATATACTAGTCTTTGAGGTAAAAGCTCAGAATAATAAAGGTTGTATGTGTAGCCTGGAATAGATGTTTGTGTGTAAATGTAAAAACTTAAAAAAAAAGTGAATGCTTTAATATAAATGAATCCTTTTTCTTTAAAATGATTCATTTATATTAAAGCATTCAGGAGAATGAATCCTATGATTTTATATATCCACAAAACTGAATCCTTTTTCTTTAAAAGGATTCATTTTTGTGGATATATAAAATCATATTTAACCTAGTTTATTTCCACAACAAGACAACTCAAAAGTTGTGGGGTTTTTAATGTGTTGTTTCTACCTGTTCTACCTGCTCCTACTGAACCACAATACTGACTTAAAGACCTGCACACAGTCATTTGTGTACAGGGCACATGTCTATCAGCCCTTTTGTTCTAAACAGAGCACAGATCTGTTTAACACAGACAACCATCTCCCCCCCCCTGCAAATCACGCTGCCACGAGAGCTCATGGGCTTCCTGGCCAGCACAGCTACCCTGCAGCTGGGCCATTAGCTACAACCAACAGGGGTTGGAGCACTTGGCAGAGGACACGCCGTTGGGTTGGTTACTGAGGATCAATATGTTGGCTTTGAACATGTCCTGTCTGAATGTTTTCCTCCAGCCCCTGCAAGGGGCATTTCTTCTGCCCCTCTGCATGTCCATGGTACTGAGTTGGTAGGTCATGATGGTAGGGCAGCTGTTGGGCAATAAAAGGCTATATTTCCCCAGAACTACCTGGGATGAAATTCCTGCTGCTTGTAATGGATTTAGTTGATAGGAGGTAATTTACCTGGCGGTGGTGCACTCTGTCATCAAACCCAGAGGTGCTTTGCTGGGCTTTATTACTTTAAAACAAAACAGAAAAAGTAGAAGGCAAAGCTGGATCTGCAACAAGGCTACTCACTTCACTGTGGTAATGTTGCATTTACTATCACCATTTGATTAGGTGTGACTTCTTTTGCTACAGAAGTATGACACGAGTTACTTCTAATGATCAGGTGGGTGTCAGGCTATACAAAATGTTTGGTAATTAGTTTCTAGTGGTGGTGGTACAAGTGCTGACATTACATACAGCCTGTATGTAATGTCAGCATGGAGGCAAAGATGGAAGATGAAGAGCCAGTGATTCATCTTATTGTTTAAGATCTGAGTCTGCCTATTCAAGTTGAGTGCTTTACATTGGAAATAGCACAGCAGCAGCTCATAACTACTAGGTTTCCAAGGATTTGGCTGTAAGAATTCTCTTACTGGCCAGGAAAAAATTAAAAATATATAGTAGAAAGTTAAAAGGATAAATTACCCTTATGTGCTTGTTATTGCTCATAATTTTTTGCCTGAGTTGTGTGGGGATTTTGGAAAGTGATCTGCTTTGAAAGAGGCTGATTTTTTCTGTTGTGTACCATATGAAGGTCTTACTGCTCTAGCTGCTTTCCAGGCTTTGATTTGTTTTGGATTCTCATGACTGCCTGTTTTGGGGGCGTTTTTTGAGGGTTAGGGAGGATGCATCCATGGCAAGTTGTATGCTGGCTTCATTAATGTTGGCACTGCTGAAGATGGCTTAAATCTTGCCTGCAAGTCTACATTAGTACTGAAAGGCTGAGGCTTTTACAGGTCTGTTCCTGCAGGCTTTCCTGGCCCCGGCTCCGCAGCCTGGGCACAGTCCGATCCTAATCCCCTGTCAGTCACCAAGGAATTAAACGCCTCTGACAGTCCTCAGCCAGTGCCAAACGGATCAGCTGGCCCGAGGAAAGAGTTCTTAGAAATTTGTTGGCGGCTGGCATGTTAATAATACTTAATCATAAAACCATAACCAGGAGCCCATAGGATCCACCAGTTTTTTATGGTTTTCCAGTAGTGTTCTAGTGCAGAATAGGGTTTGTTTTACCTCCTGTGTTCACATCTACAGAGTTATTGAGGAAGAGAGGATTCTGCTGGACATGTCAAAGGAGTGGCCATGCAGGTTTTTGAATACAGGACTTCTTTGCATACAAAATTGTTCAGGCTCAATCCTGCAGATTTCTTCTATTTTCTTTAAAACGTTTGTGCTCAGTACAGCAAGACATCCGCACAGCTGACTGCAGAGACCTTATACCTCACTACTGTTATTTTAGTCCTTAACAAAATATTTTCAATCGATTTTGGTTTTGAAAGGGAGCATGCAAGCAGGTTTCTTTAAATTCTTTTTCTATCACTGTGAAATTTTTGTGATTTTTCTTTTTCCTCTCCTTCTTGCCCCCAAATCCATCTCATATTTCACAGACGACGAAACGGCGTGATGGTGTGTCACACCCAGTTACATCAGTCACATTGGCAGTCATTACTGACACAGCTTAATGCAGTCTGACTGATGTGATCAGACATGATGTCTCTCACAGTACTGTGTCACCCTGAGAAATCTAGAGAGACACAGGTTTCAGAAAAACAGAGTTAAGGGTAGTTTTAGAAAACAAACAATAACCTGGGGCACTGTGTCTGGAGATGTGTACCCAAAACAAGTGGGTCTTCTGGACAGAACAATGCCAGTATGCTAAGTTGATAATGTTTCTTTCAGACCACTTGAGTGAACCTCACAAGTAAAAGTGTTAACACAAATTTCTGCAGTAGTAATTCCTGTTTCTTTTCCTCATATAAAGCACAGTGATGTACACTTCAAAAGTTCTGAGTGCCTCCTTTTTGGGATACCCAGCTTGTGACCTGAATGTGTCTGGTTTCAAGGAGCTGATCTGAGATCTTGCATTTGACTCTCAAAGTTGAGATTGCCAAAGCAATTAGTCACAAGGGAGTATGTTTTAAAGGCATGGAATTCTGGAAGGTGTGGCATAGTATCAGTGTTGTGGTTTCTTTCTGTGTTGGGTGTTTTAAGTGATGACATTTATGAGTTATGATTCACAACTTATCTGCTGCAGTTGAAATGGCTCGGTTGCAAAAAAACCTTGGATTCATACTTCTTAATGTGTAGTCAAAGCAGGGATATCTCTTGATAGCAGAGGCAGAATCCAGATTGGAAGTGCTGAACTGGATCTGATCATTTCCCAAATTTATTTGAATGTAGTGGTCCAAGGGTCAGCTTTTAGCTTTCCTGACCTCTAGAAGAGCTTAAGAAAATCTGAAATTCACTGATGTCAGTACCAAGCTTCCCATTTACTTCAGCAGGGCAAGTCCAGATGTGTGGAGTATGCTTTAGGTACTGACTGAACTTGTTTGAAGAAAGTTGTCCAGTTTGTTAAAATGAGAACTGGATAAGACACTTGAAGCATCTCTGAAGGATGTTGAGCCTATGACAAGCAGCCTCATTTTTTAGGCAAGAGAGAACTGAAAATTCCATTGAATTTGAAAAAGTACTGATCAGGAACAATGAGAGAAACAGTTGGTTATGCTAAAAAAATAAAATAACATTGCTGTGCAGTCTGCTTTTGTTTCCTGTTTGAGTCTCACTGATTTTATTTTTTTAAGTGTGCCTATGTGTGTGTTAGTAATGAGAGTTTAGGTCATGTTAGTCTGTACAGTGCTCAAGTACCATGTGGCCCCAAAGTCTTGGCTTGAGATTCATCCAGATGACTAAACCAATAAATATTAATTTGGTTCTGGACTCATAAATTATATCAGAGATTTCAAGCTTACAGGCAAAGCTGTAATTAAAATAGACCTTTAAATTAATGGATTGGACATAAATGTGGCTATCAGAAATGTTTTTAAAATGTCAAATTTAATCTGTACCTCTCTTTTCATCTCCAGAAGTATCTTTTCATTTCTGTTCTTAAAACTGCATTTCTAACTTGATTTTTTGCGTTTCTTTCCCCTAAAAGTGAAAATGAATGCAAATAGTTTGTAGTTATATATATATAAAACACAAAAGCAAACTCAGGAAAACAAATGCGTGTCTGTTTGCATGTCTGTCGACAGCATTTTAATAATCACTTTACAACTTTGCCATCTCTGAAGTCAGATCCATTTCGCTTCCTCAGCTTAATTTGCATTCAGCATTATTTTGCTATTTTGGGATAAATCAGTAGAACAGATTTTTATACAATGTCTGTGGAAAACTTAAGGAGGTGAACATGAGGTTGCTCAGTACTGGGACCCAGCCAAAATATTAAGTCATGATAAAGGTGTTGCCTGGAGTATGCAATCTAGGCTTCTGTTTTACCCTTCTGTGGGGGGCTCTAACTGAAGCCAGGGCCACAATCATGACAACATTTGCAAGATTGCTGACAGAAGGTAAAGCACTTGTGCTTAAAACAAGCTGCAATTTGAGCACATGAGGCTGTAATGGGGTAGGTGCTTACTCAGCACCACCCTTAGCATTCTTGATTATCCTCTCTCTATCCCAGGGTAACACTGCTGATATCTTTGGGATCCAGATTTACTGTGGGTTGTTGTGTGTGGTCTTGCCTGTGACAGCCCACTACACCTTTGGAATGGCACATGGGCTGCATTGTTTGATAACTATATTCTTATTTATTTAATAATCTTTAGTCATGTGGCAGGAGGCAAAGGCATCACCCCCCCTCCTCCCCCCACCCCTCCCAACTCATACACAGAAGTAGCAGCTGGAATGCCTAACATGCTATGTAATTTTAGGTGAAAATTGATTAGCGTGAATAGGCAAGGCACCCCATGGTGTCACTGTTTAGTCAGTTTTCTATGGAGAATCTCACTTTAATAGGAAAACCAATCTTTTTTTGGTGTTCTCAAGACACAATAAAAACAAATGAATTAAAATTAGTAACTGATGTGTCACCTTATCATAAGCTTGCTTTCAGCAGGGAGGTGAATGCTCTGTGCCATACATTCTCACTGCTATTAGTGAAGGAAAAGGGTGGGGAGGGAGGGGGAAGGACTAGCAAAAACCTAAGCAAAATATCCTCAAATAAATGCTATCATTATTTTCTAGTGCAGGCACTGCCAGCTCCTGCTTGGAAAAACTGCTTCTGAACCTGTTGCTCCATGCTCTTTGATGATAGTACATAACTGTTTGTAAGTGCTGAAGAAATGTGTCTCTGCAACATAATTAAGCATCACCTGGATGGAAGTAAGAAGTGTCTGGGGTACCGAAATGCTCACACTCTGGTGCTCTGTGACAGCATAATGGTCATACACAATGTGCAGAGTCTCTAAATTACTGAGCTAAGTGACCTCAAGGAAAGAGAGAAACGAGACTGCTAAAAGAGATTAATAAGAGCAGCTGTGATAAATACAGGGACTGGATGGATAGAGCAAGGAAACCTGTTCATATGTTAAATATATGAAGCTGTGGTTGGTTAAAAGAATTATCTCAGTGTGGCTAACATAAAATGTGATTGAAGTTAAAATGTCTTGGCAATTTTATGTAGAAAAGTATTAGATTGGAGCATTGTTTGAAGAAAATGTGTTAAATGCAGGCTGCACAGGCTTAGGTCTTACATCTGAAATCCTAGATCTTTAGTCTCCATCTTCATGCAGGAGTTCATGTTCAAGAAGGCAGACCCATAGAAATCCATCCCATCGGAATAGCTGGCTATTGTGTTTACCAGTGTGCTATCAACAGCGTGTGGGAGCACACATGCTGTAGTATTGTGCTTTGGGTTATTTGGCATGTGCTGTAAATGAGCATTTGGAAGAGATAGGGTCTGTGAATTGGGGGAAAGGCTGAGAGAAAGAATATCAGTGATTTTATTCACTATTCCTTCAGCTAGTCTCCTCCTTCCCCTTAATTTCCGTTAGTTGGAAAACTAGTGTCAGTAGCCAGAAACAAGTCTCACACACACATACTTGGCCAAAATTTCAGTGCTGCAAAAAATAGTCACTGCCTTTTTCCTTTTTTCATTGTCTACAGAAAGTGTCTAAGCAGAACCCTTATGTGTACACAGAGCTAGATGAGAGTTGTTGGAGGTTTATTTTAAGACTATGTTTGAAAGGTTTCTGAGGGAGGTTTTTTTGTTGTTGCTGTTAACCTGAAACATTTTTAAAATAAAACATGACCTTACTGTAATCACTTTTAAAAAAATAAAATCAATTACATCAACGTAGGCTTCTATGACCACTGTTTTACATTTAGAGGCTCAGTCCTCCCACTCCTCTCCAGTCAGTTCTGATCCATTTGCTGGTTTGGAAGTTTTATGAAGTGTGGCAGAGAAGGGCTGAATCTATTGTATCACATCTGTTAAGGGTCAGATGCAAATAAAACCTCCACATAGGAACATGCTCTTAATGGGGAGGTAATACAATATGATATAATAGACTTTGCTTTTCTTTCTCTATTCTCTGATAAATCCACATCAGTTTCCTCTGCTAATATTGCTTTAAGAGGTTGTAGGGCTTTTCTTCCATGTACCAGCTGCAAGTATCGTTATGGGCAGTTCCATCTGCAAGGCTGTTCTCAGGTGTGTTTAGCTTAAGCATATGTGTAGTCATTGCTGAATAACCAGATTGCTTGCACATAAAGATGAATAAACGTGCTTAAATTTGTGAAACCTATTCTCAGCATTGCCAAAAAAAAGGCATTTCAGGCTGGTTACTCCATAAATTGATGCCTGAGGCTGTGTACAAACACCTTGTTCAATCATCTAATTCATGAATAATTACTTGGATTATGTATCGGATGCAATTTTTTTTCCTTTTTTTTTTTTAAATTTGCAACACTGTATTTTAATAAAATGCTGAATTTGCTCAGGCTATTTTTTTCTTGAAAAATAATGTGGCTCTTCTTGAACCACACAGCTTGCTAAGGAAGCTTGCTGCTCCAGCTAAGGAAGTACTCAAGGTCTGCAGTCCTAATTTATTTTCTTTACAGGGAGGAAATTCTATGGTAGATATATGGTGTCACCAATCTGTGACAGAAGAATCTATTACAAAAGTAGAACATAACAGGCTTGTTGGGATTTGTATTTATTTTTGTAAATCACATTATTGATTTTTTGGTAGAAAATACAGTTTTCATTTCTGTTTATTGTTTAGGGGCAAATATTTGTTTGATAAACACCTCCTGAAAATGACTAGCTTCCTAGTACAGTGCAAGACAGAACTCTTGCAGATGAGGTAGGTGAGAGGTACTAATGTGGCTTTGTTCATTTCCCCCTGGCAAATATTTCTGTGTACAGGTAGTGTTGGACATTCAGACAATATTTTCCTTAGGGGCATGTTTTAAAACACAAAGAGAATGAAGAAGAGAGAAAACATGCTAAGAAACAGGAAATGGCTTGGTTATGCCTCCCTACATTGGTAGGGGAGACTCCATTAAGCTTATAGTACATGACATGGCTTTTATTCTCTTTTGTTTATNTTTGTTTTTGGTTTTTTTTTTGGTTGGTTTTTTTTTTTTTTTTTTTTTGCTTCTACCTTGAAGCTGATGTCCCTTTAAATCTGCTGTCACTTGTGCTACCTGGGAACAGACATGTGCTTGTGCTTATTTCATATGTTTGCCCAGCTATTGACTGGGATGAAGAGTGTAGGCAGGCAAAAAAGAATTGATTTGTAATACCTCACATTTTTCTTACAGTTGGAGGAGGGACCATTTCAAATTAAAGCAGCTTTTCTCCTGCAGGAAGCAGATATATGCTTGTATCACTTCAAATTTGTATTAGAAAATATTTTATCATTTAGAAGTGTCATGTTGCTACACTGAATAATGCAACATGGGCTGACCTACTTTACTATTGAAACGCTGATTCACCTGTCAACATTTTTGAGCAAATGGAAATATTTGTTCTTGTCTTCAAATAGAAGAACAAAACAAGAGCAGATGTTTGCAGGCATGAGTAAACCTTAGTGGACCAAGATAGGCTTTTAATATATATTGTGACCACCTAATTTCAACAGTATTACTCTTTATCTAAAGATGGCAGACCAGAAAGCTGTGATCTAACACATATTCAATAACATTTTTAGGTATGTCATATTAGCAGTTAATACCTACTGCCTTTATTGAATTAATATGTTTGATAAATTTTGTTATTAAGGTTGAATATTTGGTACACTTATATTCTGAAACTTCTGCCTATAATTGAGAGTAATGGAACAAACAGTTCAGCTGCTGAGCTAAAGGGCACATCTTTAAGTAGTCTATAAAAGGCGACAACATGTCCAAGCATTTGTTATGTAGGTGTCTCTTTAGTGTACTCAATTTCTGTATTGAGAGAGCTCCCCAAATTTTTATTAGCCATCTGTTTATAGTAGGTGTGTACTTGGGTTTGGTTTTTGGGGTTTTTTTTTCCATTTCACTGCAATTACTACTCTGGCAGCAAGAACAAGCTGAAAGCGTGGCTTGTCTTCTGAAAGATCTGCTTTCGTTCTGTACAGTTCTCTCTGTTAAAACACAGACCAGTTGCTCAAGCCACCTTAAGGGGAAAGCACTCAGCATGCTGCTCCAGAAATTAGGCATGCAGGCACATTAACAGGAGCAGTAATTGCGTACATTATTTGCTGGCTGGAGCACCAACTGTGTATATAAATTTTCAAATTATTGTACTAGCTACAACTCACTGCTAGTGAGCGTCTGCTGCCACCTCCTTTTATAGAAAATGAAATAATCTTTGTAGGTAACTATACTTACTTTTTCCTTGGGGGTTGTAATAATTAATAACAAATGTTTTCATGTTTACTGTTCTGAATTGCATGTCATGTGTGTTGGCCTGAACTTTGAATGAACAATGTATTTGGTTCTGTTTTAAAAATATGTGGTGGGGTGGGTTATGCATAGCTTTTATACAGCAAAGGGAGAGTGGTAGAGAGGAATCCACTTTGATCCTGGTGAGCAGGTTCAGCTCTTGATACAGTTCTGTCCTAAGAAATGCTTTGATTTTGCCTGATCACAGTACATGGTAAAACCACAGCTGGTTAAAACAAATCTCCTGTTTCTTTTTGGGTTGGCTTTGGTTATGTTTGTGTTTTGGTGGTGGTTTTTTCCCCTCTTGTTGCTGCTGTCATCTATTCTGGAACCTGCTTTGTCCATGTATGGTGGGATGGGAGCTTCCTCCTTCTCCTTTCAGCTTCTGACTTGGATGTCTTTAATTCTAAGAGAGCATTGAAGAGACAGTCCTGCCAAAGCCGCTCCTGCAGTGCGTTGATATGCAGAAAGCTATGCTAATATGTTCATATTCAAAGGGTGTGCTGTACCCTGTCCAGGAAATTAAGCAGTGCCCTATGCTATGCATAGGACCCGAGCTACAAATGGAGAGGAATATCCATGTTGCTGGAAGGTACTGAGTTAGGAATAATAACTGCCATATAAAACAGCTCTGGGATTAACTGTATCTTTTTTGAGACAAAACTTTTTGGAATTCCTTTCTTCAATTTTTTTCCCATCTTAATGAATACTGATCTGCTCACGGTTGTGACCGAGTACAAGTTATGTTGCGTGTTTACGTGCAACGTGAGTTTCTTTTGCTTTTTGTATTGAAGTAAATAAGAGGAGTTTGTTCTCCCACAAAGGATGGAGGAAGGAAACTCAAGAGTAACTCTTCAAAAAGTTAATTTTCTGTTTTGGACACGGGATATTTTTAGATACTACTCAGGAAAACTTGTGAGATTTTTCTATCACTTGTCTCATACCTGCCACCAATTTAATTATTACCCATCTAAAATTCTCTGTAGTTCAAATAATTGTCATCTCTATTTCTCTCCCTTTCTCTCATACCTTTGCAGTACCATTTAGAACATTTCTATTTCTACAATTTCAGGTACTTAAGGTGTGATATCAAGCATCTCTCCTGAATTATCTGTCAGAATTAATGAGCAAGTTTGCCCACAATCGTGTCGTTTTTCGCTGTGTACGAAATAAGCAGGAAGGGTGTACTTTAGCACCTATGGGCTGCTGTAGGTAGAACATTATTTTGATGTATGGCCCAGCCTCCTCAAAAGATCATTGTGGGAGTATTTTGCATGTGGTAGGTGCGTAATATGCAGATGATATTTGTAGGTGACAACAGCCGTCACGCTGATTCATACAACATTTGGGCTGTAAATTTTCTCTGAGCAGCAGAGGCATCCGCAGGATCTCTTTCATAGCTAAATAGTATACTGTGTGCATTTTCACCTGTATGCAAGCAGCAATGTGGCCTAGTTTGTCTTACCTTTTGGAAGTGATATTTTAAAGCTAGTGTCAGTACATTGATGCTGAGGAAAATGTGTTTCTTTCTAGGAAATAACTGACTTGGTTGGAGATACCAAAGATGATACATTAGTGGTCTTATTGATAGAAGCTTGCAGCTCTATTTCCTGTTGTGTAGTTTAGATAGGTCATGGGGTGGGCAAATGTCCTGAGGTGCTGCTGTCGTGTCCATCAAGCGGGCACTGACCCAGTACAAGTAGCTGCAGCAGACAAACAGAGAGAAGCCCTCAGTACTGCATGCTCTGATTTCTGGTAACTTGTGTACACTGTAGGAAAAGAACTTAGGAACCTTTGTAGACAGTAGCAATGAGAGTAATCTTGGGTAGTTGGTCACCACCTTCAGCTGTTTCATGGGGTGGTTTTCATCTCTTTCAGAGGAAAATGTTTTAACAAGTTGTCCTAAACTAACACTCATCATTTAAGCCGATGAACTGAAGTCTGTCATTTTAATCCTCACATAGGGCAAGCTCTGAGTGCAGATTCTGGCTATCTATCTCCTGCTGCACCAGTTCTCAGAGCTTTGTGAAATGGTCAGAGTCCAACAGAACCAAGGGAGGTGTGTTGTGGAAGGATGATGTATTAGGGCTCAACCTTGTCCTAGTTTAGATTTAATGGTGTTTGACTTTCTATGTAACTTATTAGAAGCCAGGACCTGAGTTCTGGTGTTCAGTTCAAATGCAGTGTTCCTACCACTACTGCTGACAGGCCAGCTCATACATGCGTGTCATAAAGCAATGTTGTGTTTCAATCTTTAGGAAATTAACTGAAAGTAACTTGCAGAACCCTCGTTATTTTCACCTAAACCTTGGTACTTTTTAAAAACAAGTCATTGTAAGAAGTTGCAACTTGAACATTTGGCATCTCTTATTATTTTTATGTAAAAATCTTAACCTTGAGCTTGATGGACTCTTACTTCAGATTGACTTGAATTTATATAAGGTCTTCTCCATAGTATTGTTGTGAGGTTTCAGTTTTTTGCACTGATCATCTCCATGGTTTACTATTTCTCATATACAAAATGAATTGAACTGAGCTGTGACTTAAACCTGAACAAAAGGCAAATCAATTTCTTTTTGCTGTGAAATAAAAAATATTGTGGTCAGCTCTTAGTATGTATCCTACAATCAGAGGAACACCAAAACAGTAATAGAGACTTGCTTTGTAATGCAGTTACATGTCTCTTCTATGATGCCTTAAAAGAAGGTTTTATTGGGTTTTCATGTGAATTTGAACTGCTCGGCAACCTCATAACCTTCAAACAAATGTGGCAACAGTGGGATTTTGGTCACTACTGTCTGCCATAGCCGTCACCTCCAAAAAGTCTTGAAAGTTCTATGGATTTGTTTCCTTCTTCCCTGTTGCCTCCCCTGCCCTGTCCCACCCCCCAAACCAGCAGAGTTGATAAACGATCAGCCTGTGGTGTGGACGCATACCTGAGTTTTGAATGCTGCTCTTGATAATTTAGGAGGTTTACACACTGGAAAAAATGGTGTGAGTCTCTAATTATACACTGGCAGTAATTCCTCTTGAATGAATTGGAGAGTTCTTTTAAACAGTGCATTTTTAGTTTAATAATATATTGAAACATATAGCTCATAAATTTCTGTTGCGATGATTTTTCCTTCAGTCTCTTCTCTTTGGAGTCCTGTAGAGCACTTAATTTCTTAGAAACCAAGCTCTAGGTTTAATGTTTTCTTTAACAGACCACCCCGCTCTCACAGGTTTTCCCTGTATCTAATGAAATATAACTAAGTAGTAAAACAGATTAAGTTGAAAATAGCAGTTTTTGTAATGAGGAAGGAGCATAAAAATGATTTGGGACTAAGAAACTGATTAGATTTTAAAGGTGAAATCCAACTAATGAGATCTGCCAATTTGATAAGTGATATTTGGATGCCATTTTAATGAAGACAAGCCCTTTTTTTGAGCTAAAGTAATGTTAGGTTAATACTGCTAATAATAGGTTATTTTCAGGATTTTGTTTACCTTGGAGAGTACATTAGTTATAGTGATGGCACCTGCAATATTCTCTAGAGTGCTCTTACCTTTTCCAGCGATCAAATTATGGCCCTAGGAGGCTGACTGATAAAACACTTATTAACTGCAGAGGAGTTGGGATTTTGTCCTGAAGGTTCATATTAATATGTGATATGTTGCTGGCCAGTGTATATAAAGCAGGTAATATGATGAAGGAAGGACTTAGATGTTAAAGAGAAGACTGGAAAAAGGAAGAAAGGTGAACTTCCTTTCCTGATAGCACAAGAAAGTTAAAACAGCCATCCTAAATTGGAGGGCAATTTTTGATTATCTTTAGTTCTTCTATTTATTTTATTTTTTGTGTACTTTATAAAACACATACATGATTGAACAGACAGATTAAACAAAAACTTGTTCTTTTTGAGGGGTAGACTTGTTCTAGTCAGTGGCAATTACCAAACTGCCTGCATACCAACTGACTAACATGCAGTTCCTAAATACTAAATTCACAAGGATGTGCAGGTCATGAGTCCAGTGAAAAACCACGTTTTCTTAAAAAATTTAAATGAAATTCTTATTTATCTTCCCTGTGCACTGTAACTAAAAAACTGCTGATGTAATAGGCTATTGGAGATTTACCAAGAACCAAGACCTCTTTGTCCCAGGTGCCTAGCTTGGGTCATGTCTAGAGGCAGCTCAGGAGGTCTTCCATCTGGGAAAACCGATGCATCTTTTCATGTTCATAGCCTATGAATGATAGTTTTTAGAAGAGTTAAAACTGTAAACATTTTTCACTTTGATTCTCTTGTTCTGTAGGAACAATTTTAATTGCTTGCCCTTCCTAAAGTGTAAATATCCTTGAGTAATGCTAAATGGGATTGTTGTAGGTGTGTACTCTGTTTAATTTTTGATTTGTCAGGTGATGCACCAAGTAGGAGACTTGTAAACCTGATGAAATTTCTACACGTTTTCCCTTATGCCATAGTGTTTATAAAGCTGTTGAGTGTTCAACCTATGACGTCACTGTTTTTTTAAACTGAGACCTGCAGATGTACAATAAAATTAAAATCCAAAGTCACTTTTTATCAAAACTGTACTATAGATCAAACCTTTCTCTTACAATAGTTCCTCATTTACCTTAATTTTACAGCCCCAATTCCAGTCAGGAACAAATATCTAATTGACCCCACCATCAAACTGTTACCATGACAGCTGGCGCCTGAGAATTTTCAGGCCTTTCAAAGATGTATATACAAGCAAGATGAAGGCTCAACTGCAGAATCAAAATGAACCCTCTTTTAAAGCAACTGAAAATGTAATATACAGCACTCTTCCTTCAAGGAGGACAGTAATCCTACTGCATAGTGTCAGCAAACACGGCACTGTAGTCATCCTGTAACTCAGTTGCCACAGCAACCTGGTCCCTACTTGCAGCAAAGGAAGCAAAACATATGGTAGAAATGTTGTGCTACTCCAAGAAACCTCAAGATTTTCAGAACAATACCTCTTCAAATCCAGATTCGCCCCAACACCAATGTTTCTCACACTTCTTTATAGGATATATTGGAAAGTCCTGAAAGTTGATGTAAAAATAAGACACCTTACCTAGTAAACTGCCAAAGTTATAAACAAAGGATTACGAGTTTAAAGCTAGAATGTTAAAAAGAGAGATTTTTTCAATCTCCAGGCTTCAGTTTGGATAGTTTCCTATACTGTGGACTAACAAAGCCTGTGGGAAAACACTGGACAGTTCCTGAATGCTGTGGACAGAGGGCTTATTTCTTCTCTTGCTGCTGACAACCTGCATTTGTGTTTATAAAAAAGCATTCTCAGAAGTGCTGGCCAAATTTTTCTCTGTCCTGTTTTGAAAGAGGCTTGAATTTTGGATAAAACCCACTTAATCTAAAAATAAGTATTACCTGTAGAAAAAACTTCTTTTCATAACTTGCAAGAAGTTTTCAACCATTAGGATTTCAGGTTGATTCTTTTGTTTCTGTGAAAAAAAGTGGCTTTTTCTGGCAAGAGAAGTGGTAGTACCAAACATAACTGTTTTGCAATAACATATAGATTTTTTTTAATAAGATATTATTAAAATTTAACCCAAAAGATTAATTGGCCTTTAAATGAACTTAATGGTTTGCTTTTGCATATAAGTACAAACTTACTTGAGCTGGAATGAGGAACTGTGTTTTCTGATTGCAGGCCAGGGCAGGAGCCCTGCAGACAGAGTCATGTTTGAATATTGTTTTTCTGCTGTGGATCCCTGAACTGCCGCCAGTTCACCCAGGGTGCTGAATGGTGGCAGATTATTTCCAGTTTGTATATTTGTGTCTATTATCTGTAAGAGAATAACAGTCATAATTTATTAATAAGTATACCTATTTTAAGATGAGGGTATTTCCACGATGGACACATTTTTGCAAGTGAGGGGGCAAACATTGATGCATAAAATTACATGGAAGAACTGGTCGTGGTGGTAGAAGGCTAAGGAAGACCTGGGGTCAACTAGCTGCCATCATTCTTGATTACTTCTCTAAAAATTGCTTTCAACTTTGCACCATCAGCAAAGTTGAATTTGATCTTCTCCTCTGTGAAAGATATTTTACTTCCTGACTGAGGGCAAGTGATGGAATTGAGATGTGTAATTATATTTAAGAAAGATTATATACCTGCGCCTGTGATTATACAATGTCCTGATTTGTGTAAGCTACAACTTCAATCAGTGGCAATCCATACTTGGCAAATCTATATAATACATTCCTATAGGTTCTCTACCTGAAGTTCTAATCTTCTATTTTTGAGTGCAGTTCTTTCAACGTAGCATTTCCGATGGAGGATAAGAAGCCAGAGTTGGTCAACTTCTTCACGATGGAGTTAGGCCATGTTAGAATTGTTTCCTCCCTTGTAACCTGCAATCGTGTTTCTTAATAAGTCCAAGCAAAAATTCTTCAAATTTTATGTTGAATTGCATCTTAAATGTTGATAGTAAAGCTATTGTTCCTGTACTGGATTTTATGGAGATATAATGGCCAACTCAGCAACTCACCAACTCAGTTTGATTCCTTGCAATTCTGTGTTGTTTTTGAAAATAAAAATAGTCAAATTAGCTGAAAACTGGCTATAATATAGCAAAGAACATACCATTTCTGAACATGGTGGACTCTGTAGATTTTAAATCTGATGAAAAATTCTAGAATATTTTTTATAAAAGTGAAGTTTTTAGACTTCATTTGAAAAGAACTGTCATAAAAAATTGATAAAAAGTGTAAAATAAATAGAGTGTGGCTGAGTGAAAATAACCAAGGCTGTGTGATTAAACAGAAATATGAAATAGATGGAGGACTGAAAGGTCAATTGTAGAGAGAAATCACTAGCTTCACTAGCAGTTTCATGTCTTATAGTTTGTTGCTGAGGTTAAAATGATATATATTATATATATGCCTAAGTTGACCTCTAGGAAATTGCACTGGAAGTAGACCTGAAGTAGAAAAATTGATTGGTGGGTGCTGGTCAAATGGAGGTGTTTAGAGGTTTGAAACAGAAAGAAAAATTACAAATAATCTCTAATGTATCACTTCAAACCTATGGAGTTTGTTGTAAAAATATTTTTTTTTTCAATTTGACCTTTTCCATTATGTTTTAAATGAAATTCAAATACAAGGTAAAATTAAGAAGTACTTTTTGAAAATAGTTTAAGAAAGATATTATGAAAGCTTTTAAGTGAAACCTTCCATTTATAAAGTCATCAAGTTCTTAGAAATGGTAGAAAGGAGTACCCTGGGAACTACTGACCTGTCAGCCTCACCTCTGTGTCTGGGAAGATCATGGGACAGATCCTCCTAGAAGCTATGCCAAGGCATACAGAGGACAGAGAGGTGACTTGAGACAGCCAGCATGGCTTCACCAAGGGCAAATCCTGCCTCACCAAACCAGTGGCCTTCAATGAGGAAGTGACTACATCAGTGCACAAGGGAAGAGCTATGGATGTGGTCTCTCTGGACTTCTGCAAGGCCTTTGTCATGGTTCCCCACAGCATCCTTCTCTCTACATTAGAGAGAGTATGGATTTGATGGATTGTTCGGTGGTTGAGGAATTGATTGGATGGTTTTAAAAAAAAATTGAAATTTTAATGCCTCAATGTCCAGATGGTGATCAGTGACAAGTGGTGTCCCTCAAAGCTCCATATTGGAACATGTTTAATATCTCCATCAATAACATGGGCATTGGGATCAAGTGCACCCTTAGCAAGTTTGCAAACACCAAGCTGAGTGGTGTGTTTGACATTCCTGAGAGATATGATGCCATTCAGAGGGACCTGGACAAGTTCAGAAAGCAGGCTCATCAGGTTCTACAAGACCAAGCTCAAGGTCCTGCACTTGCGTTGGGGCAACCCCCAGTATCAATACAGGGTGGGGGATAAAGGGCTTCAGAGAGCGTCCCTGTGGAGAAGGAACTGGGGGTACTGGTGGATGAAAATCTGGTCATGAGTTGTCAAAGTGTGCTCACAGCCTGGAGAGCCAGCTAGCTGTATCTTGGGCTACATCAAAAGAAGCATGGCCAGCAGGCTGAGGGAGGTGATTTCTGCTACAGAATCTTCTAATGCTATGGAATGTGTTTAATGTTGAAGTGACAGTATTAGAGCAGTTTTGGACACATCTGTTTTCTGTTAAAGCTGTTGCACATCCAGCTTAGCTTTTTGGATCTAAATAAAATTTGTCCTCATCTGTTGTCATCTTTCCAGCATCATAGGTTTGTTATGATCTTCATCTGACGTTGCAGGAGATGGAGAGAGGCTTCCTTGAGCATTCAGAAAGGAATGAAGTTTGGAACTAATAATTAGGTGAGTTTAAAAGAAGCAATTGTGGCAACCTTTTGCTATGGATGCCTTTGTCTGAGATATGGTATCAGATTAAAGTCTGGGGAAAAATGTAGGTGATGACTAATAACCCCCACCAGTGAAGCATTACAGATAAATAGTTAATATTCTAACATTCTGTGATTCAGTAAGGATATTCCTTGTAGGCTGATTTGTACAGAACTTGCATTTTTGCATGCAAAAATCACTTCTGGATAGTACTTAATGTGCAGATTATGTTTATGCAAAGACTGCTCAAAATCTTATGAGTAAGCTGGATTGGTCTTGTAGGTCAATGGATAAGTTTCTCTACAACAGAGTTCCTTTTTAATACATGCAAAATTATTACCTGAAGATTTCCTTTCCACGTATACAAATGTATATTTTTTTCTTACATTCACAAATGCAAATAGTAGAAGAAAGAACTGTGTATTTACATCACTTTGAGAGAACTACATACAGGAGTAAATCGATTGCTTTGGTGCTGACTACGTAGAGTAGAAACTTTGCTCTGTTGTTTGGCAAGCACCAGTTTTACTGGGTTTTTTTTCTGTTCTTTCCTTGCTAAATTTCCACTTCTTGTTGAGTTATATGCTAATGTGGTAACCTCTGTCAGGTGAAGACTGACTTTCTTTAGAGGAAAGATAATGCGTTGATATAGAACATGTCAACAGGAGAGCTAAATTCATAAAAGGAATAAGGGCCTAATTGTCACTGTGAAGATCAGGGACAAGCATAAATACAGGACTTGGAGCACAACCTGGTAGAAAAGGAGAGGACTTGAAGTAACAAGACAGCATTGAACACTGAGATGTTAAATATAACAGTTACTATACTTCTAGTGCCAGCATAGAGAAATATATAAAATAAGTATGATTCAGTGGAGATGTGTATATATTGTGATAGGTTTATCAAGCAATATCTTTATGTGCAATACTATTTAAGCAGTCTGTTGATCTTTTGCAGTAAAAACAGTAGACATAAAGAGGTTGGACTCTGTTCTATAAAACTGAACGTATATCGAGTAATGTAGGCTCAAGCATACCATCCCATTAAATTCCACATAAATGGTACCTGGACTTTTGGTTTATGATCATATTGGAAATACTGCAGACAAGAAGGATCAATCACAGCGCTGTTTTGCTGTGATCAGTTGAAGACCCGTGTGACAACAAGCTGGGAAATGGTTTTCCAGAACAGCTTATATGTCTAAAGAGTAAAATACATCCCTACCTGTGGCAGTGCTGCCAACGGAGAATTTAATTCAACCCTTATTTTCCCTGTAGAGAGCAGAATGTTGCAGCCCTCTGATCTGACCCTCAGCATTGTTTACTTCCTCATTAGAGTCCTATGAGTAGACTACACTTTGATATAATGCACACAATGTGCAGTTATAAATTTCCTTGACAGGCACTGTGTCTGGTTTGTTTAGTGAACAGCATTATTGAGATGCCAATTCTGACTAAGCCCTTTGGCTGTAGCTCTTCTGTCTATTATAAGCAATGAATGCTGAAGTGATGATCTTATAAAAGAATCTGAAGCCTCCCCCAAATATTCAAGTAGGTAATTATATTAATATATTTAAAATAGCTTCAGAGAAATCAGATCAGCTATTTTAGTGTTGTATTGGTGTCTACATGAGATGTAATGGCCACATTTCAAGGTGGACATATACAAATTACATATCTTTATGTACACACATCTATTTTAATATCAAGGAAAAACTTAACAGATTTGCAAAATGTCACCTTGCACTTCAGGCCAGTCTATGGAACATTTATTTTATTGACAGCTGTAACTTTAGCAGTAGGATTATACCATAGCATTCAAGAGACTGCAAAATTTGGGAAATTGCAGAAAAACAACTATTACTATAATAGTAGGGATTTAAAAAAAAATCTATTTGCCTGAGAAACAGTTGCACCTGGAGCTTTACTTACCAAATAAATTTTTTCCTCTTTATATTCACGTAGTTTTCAATTTTCCACAGTATTGTGTATTTTTAATTAACTCTATGAATTGTGATCATTTTCCCTGGCGTTCAAGCAGTAAAGGTCAAATGTAATTGTGGTGATGGCTTTGTTTACTCAAGAGGTGTTTATAACTTAGAAATAAACCTTTTTGAGTTTTTTTAAGTGTTTGGGGTTTTTTGTTGTTGTTTTGTTAGTTATGTTTGGTTTTATTTTAAATGAAGCCTGTTGATTACGTAGTAAAGCAAAACTGATTGATTAACAGATGCCTTAAGCTAAAAGTCCTTCATGCTCTTTCACATTTGCAATGAGTGCTTTAGTTATTAAGAAGAAAATAACAAGATTAGGACCCTGTTAAATTGTTATAACAAGGACTGAAAAACAGGCCTTTAAAATAATTTTATTCCACAATTCTTCTAAATCTCAATCTAATTCTGCTCATTTCTACAGTGCTATTAACCAAGCACCTAAAGTATGGAACACACAGAAACTCCAGCATCGTTGTCTTCTGTACTTTGAGTACAATGGCTTTATTTCTTCAGCAAAATTTTACCTAAGGAAAAAATTATATACTGGACAAATATAATGCCAATTTTATACAGAGCAAGTTTTTTTTTTTTATTTCAGGTACACAGATCATCACATAGAATATGCAGAACTGCTCAGAACAGAATATGGCATTACTTTTCCTGGCAGTTTTTGATTGCCAAACTTGATCTTTTAAGTCATTTACCAGTCCTTTGGAATTGGATCTGAAGTTGAGCAGAAAATGTTCTGCCATTGTTCACATTTTCTCTAATTTGTTTACAGTTTTTTTAAGAAAAAAAAATATTTATGCAGGTTAAAACTGATAATTCGGGAGACAAGCAATTACTTTTGGCCAAGTGAATGTTTCTCATTTAACATCCTTGAATGTCCGTCTCAGTATCCTGATGCTGGTGAAATGTCTCACAGTTGCTTGTTTTTTCTGCCTTCCTGGAAAAGGAGGATTATCTGTTTGTTAGTGATGATGGACCTATTTGTGAAATGCCAAGAGATTTATGCTCATGCTTCGTGCTAAGATTTGAAGGACTGTAATTACTTAGTCAAGTGTGCTTTTAGTTAGTTCACAAAATCTTCAATTTAGGCAAAGTTCTTTGTGAATTTGGCAGAGAAAAGTTATTCAGTGGTACACTATTAATCATGAAAAGATATAATTATCAACCATTCTTACTCTGCAAGTATTTGAAATACCTCTATCTTCCCAATAATAATAAGATACTCTAGGTAGTAAGCGGTAAACAGTGATCATCAACCATCATATATGGAAATCTGACCTATCCAAGCATGTTAGATATTTCCACAGTGGTTCATTTCTGTACAACAGTAAAACACAATGCCAGAGGCAATTCACTTCAGATAACACTTATCTGATAAACCTGGATGGAGATCTGAATCTTTACTGTATTTATACAATGGAATATCAACCTGTTATTAAAACACCTCACATATCCCTAACTTTTGGTTGTATTTATTTTTGATGTTTCCCTGTTGTGTCAAGGTGTGACTAGTAACACATTTGACTTTCCTGAAAAACATACATTTCTGTATAACATGCTTCGAAACTCCCTGATTTGGCCAGAAAATGGAGAACTCAGTTTACAAGCAATACTTATTTTGTACTGTGTCATCACTTAAATCTTAAATGAATTAATCTATGCATTCCTGAAATTGAATTGTGATAGACTTTGTTTTGTAATAGCCCTATCCATGAGCAGCTATTCTCGCAATCCTTCACTGTTCACTTATTGGGAGGGTAGGATTTTAATATAAAGTTAATGAAGTCAGTAACTTGTACTAAATAAGCAACATGACTTTATTCCATGTATAGAGTGGAATATGTTATAGATTGCACTATTAAAAATGACTATTCAGTGATTTCATACAACATATGTAGGTTTAGATAAGAGATATTGTTTCTTTAACACTTTATCATATTATGACAATTTAATTTCCTTCTGAGTATGAATAATTTTACTGTGAAATAATTTATCACCAGTATTAATTCAGATGTTGGATGGTTTCTCAAACCAGAAGTTTATATTATTTAAATACCACAGTATTTTTACTTTCATAAGTTAAAGGACTCTTATTAAGATCATATTATTTTTCACTAAGTGCCATGTTTCTTACTTTGAAAAGTAACAGTTCACAATCAAAATGAATGAGATTTTATTGCTAATGTAATGAGGAAAATTTTAAGACAGTACTTTCAGTTAACTATTTAATCACAAGACAGATGATAATGATGTTTTCATTTCTTAAAACACAAAAAACAATCCCCACCTCTCCCACCACCCATCTAGAATTCAGAGGTAAAACAAAGTAAATAATCAGAAACTTGTATTTCACATATCATTCTGGCTATATCATAAAATAATACTACTCTGAGAGTTTTGGCCTGGTTTCTCCTTAAGGAGTGTTGTGAAGATTAATTTTTTATAATGGCTAAATTAAATACCCCAGTGATGAGTGCTCTAGAAAGACCTATGCCAAAATTAATTATTACATCTTTAGCTCACAATTTCAATTTTGTGCAGTAAACACAGAGTGCAAAACAAAATTTTTAGTATCTACTCATTAACCTGCTCATGCCTGTGCTTCTTAAATGAGCCTACATGTTAGGATTACCTGATAGTTTCCTTTTGGGCTGCTTATGAAGTTAAGGAAATGCTATGGCATGTTAGTTTGTTCTTGTTTGTGCTTACCTCCCCAAGCTGGCTTTGCTCTGGAGATACCGGTTTCACAACATTCGCATTTCATTGCCTCCTGTTACTACTCTTCCTACAAGCTTGTTGTATCGGGGTGTGCACTGAGTAGCCAAAGGCCCTTGTGTGTTAAATACTTGAAGTTCGACTCATTTCTCATTATATATTCCATTACTTTTATGTTGTCACTAACATGACTTTGATGCAAAATTTGTGATGTTTTTGTTCAGGACTTTTAGTATACTGGTAGTTGATTATGCTGTTGTAAAATCAGTGGAGCTGCAGTTAGAAATGTTGTTACAAACAATAGAATAGCTATTGCCTGGAGCCTGAAACAAGACTCTGAATGTTCAATGATATGCTGAACAGAATTACTTAAAATTCATGGATTGGTGGGGAGACTTTTTTCCTCTTTTGTACTATACTGGACTTTTTTTTTTGTTTTGACCCTTTTAAAAAATACCACTAAACAAAAGAGAAAGAACATTATCAGCTCTTCTCTCAAACCATAGCATTTAAAGGCTGCGTCTAATTTTTTCAGAGGGTATGAATAATTTGGTGTTTTTTTAAGTTTTTAATGGGAGGCAAGTAGAAATAAGTTATTATTTAATGAGGTCCATTCATCCATTGCTCAAAATTTCTAGGATTTTTAAAAATGTACACAGAACGTGTAGCCCAATCTTCAAGATCAAATATATCCTTATTTTCTAACACTGTACCCTTTGTTTTCTGTTCCTAAAATTGGAAGACAGATAAATGACAGAAGAAAACCCAAACATTTTTGTAAACAGGAACTTAAATTTACCAGAAATCATTGTTGAAACCTCTTGAGTTCAGTATAGTTAGTAGTATGCGTGAACTGAGATGCAGCCTTGTTTTTTTTCTGTTTTTTAACACATTTCAGACTTTTATGACACATTATTTTAGAGCTCAGGCTAGCTGTAAGACTGAAGGATCAATCATTTTGAATGGAGAAAAGAACCCTCTTTTATTATAATGTATGGAATAAAATAACTCTCACTGAAGTTTTCCTGTATGTCCTAGGAGACAGCGTATGAGGTTGGCTTTATGTACAGCTTGTTCTGCCATTTATTCCTCTTGTCTGCTGAACAGATTATTAATCTTTCCTTTATGAAGGACTTTTGAACCAACTGATAACTGTGAAATTATTATGTGTAGTATTATTTGCTTTTCATTTTAAATTCTTTTTGCTATCACAGTAGAAATCTGTCTAAAACTAAGATGTTTGTTTTAAGATGATTTTGTTTTTAAAACAAAAGCTAAGGATAACTGGTGAAGGTAGACAGGCTGCCTGGTTAATACTGTGTACTCAGAATTAGTTGCACTGAGACAATACCAAATACAATACACAGCAATAACAAAAACATCACTGTATTATCAACACTGGTTTCAGTACAAAGCTAAAACCAGCCCCATAACAATCTCTCTGGAGAAAATTAACTCTATCCCAACCATATTCTCTGCCCCTTATTCCATACCATTTACAGCACACTCAGGAGCTACTCTGCATCCTCATTAACACCATCACCCCACCCCTTCCCACCCCTTCCCACCCTTTGATTTAATACACGTATAACATTCCCCTATTGTATGGGCCACCCCTGTAAAGTGTCTGCACATGTCCACTGAAATCAATTAGTCCATGCCCTTAGGCTCCATCTGCTACAGTGGTCACTCAGGACAGGAGAGGAAGGGTATGCGTGGAGTTACTGGCCACCAAGTCCAGCTCAGATTGGGCCACTGCTACATATAAGGCTTGCCCTCTAGTGGTTCTGGTGGTATCTGCTATAGTAATTCCTATAACATGCAATTGAAATCCTGGGTTATAACAATTCAAAGGTATTTACTTTACAATCTCCATCCCTGGTCCTTTTAGACCAGACCATCAAGTTTAACACTGAAATCAGCTCCTTCCCTTGCTCCTGTTCTGGCCTGGAATTATCCAGACTGCAGTTCCCCAGGGGCATACCTGCTCCGAGTCTTATCTCTGAGTCACAGGGTCTCCCACAACACTGTAGGGGGCAGACTTATTCAGAGCTGCTGTTGCTTTGAGGTGTATCTGTTTCAGCAGGTCCCTCCTCATGGGCCGCAATGCCTTCAGAGATAGAGCTGCTCTACTGGGGCCTTACACACAGCCACAGTGTCTTCAGGAGTGAACCTGCTCTAACGTGCTCTTGACCATCCTTGCAGTCCATTGAGGGGTGTACCTGCTCTGTTGTGGGCTTATCCATGGTCATATGCTTTGAGATGGCCCAGCATGACCTCATGAACAGACACTGCTTCAACGGTGTATGTGCTGCAGCATGGACTCATCCTTGAGCCGCAACCCCTTCAGAGGTATACCTGCTGCAGAACAGACATAACCATGGCCACAAAAGCTTTGAGATATACACAGACTCTTTGAGGTGTCCTGCTCCCATGTGGACTCATCCACAGGTCATGGGACCATAGTCTTAAGTTTGGATTGGACTTCCATCCTTCCAGTACGAGAACCCAGAAGCAATGACAATGCCCTGGCCATTTGCCAGCCCAGGCACATTGCTGTTGCTGCTATCAGAATGCTCCCAGGCACAGCACTACAGCAAGCAGGGAAAGAAAAAAGCAGCTGCTGAGCAGCAAGGGTCTGCCTGAATCAGTGATAGGCTTTGTGGCTTTAATGGGTTGCCAGATTTTTCTGTTATGAATATTTTCTAAAGGTAGGGAATCTATGCATACTTTTAATATTCTTAATATCTTCTGAACATCTGTCAGAAGTCCCACAGTTCATTTTTTTCAGTAAGTGAAGAAGTGTTTCCCTGTTTTTTAATTTCAAACCTTGACCTGCTAATTTGTATTTGAGGCTTTCCATTTATTGCAGTGGAAGAAGCAGCCTACTAATTTTTATTTTACCTCCTTCATGTCTCTCATGGTTTTTAGCTGTCTCTTGGTTGCTGCTTTCTAGACTGGAAGTCCTGTACCTATCTTCCTTCTGTGCAAGTTTTTTGGTTACCTTTGATAAATTTTGTCAACCTTTTTCAAATTCTACTACATGCCTTTTCTCAGATGAAAGGACCAGAATCCCACATAGCAATCACGGTGTGGGCAGAACACTTATTTTACCCTAGTAGCATTAAATTTTCTGAGGTTTTTCTCTGTTTAATAGTAATTCAAAAACTACTGAACTGATATATTTGTAAGGCTGCTATTTTAACCTAAGATTTCTTTTGGGTTCAGTAGTAGCTGATTCAGAATCAATCACTGGGTGCACAAAGTGAGAGATGTTTTTCTTCCAAGTTCATTACTCTATATTTGTCTGGTTTGAACGTCATCTGCCGTTTTATCTTCAATCACTCAGTGCCACAGACTCTTTCTGCAACTCTTTTTTGCAGTCAACTTTTGTTTTTCTTCCCCTGAAATACTTATCATCAGTAGCAAACTTAATCTCCTCTACATTCTCTTTTCCCAGCAATTCCTGAATGTGTTGAGCAGCTGAGACCCCAGCAAGATCCCCGTGGAATTCCACTGGTGCCTTCTCTTCACTAAGAAAATGGACAATTTATTGCAGCTCTTTGTTTCCATTCCTTTAGTTAGTTATCCCTGTGAGGACCTTTCCTCTTATCTTATGTCAGCTTAATTTAAGGCCCTTTGGTGACTGAACCTAGTTGAATTCCTCATGGAAATCAGAGCTGGCTGTGTTAGCAGCTTCTCCCCTGCTCTCACTGTTTATTTTCAGTGGTGGTTGTCAGGAAACTAGTGGATTGTGGGGTAAGAGGGTTTAAAAAAGGAAAAAAACAAAAAAAGTAATGTTTTCTTTTTTAAGTATTGTCATTGCTTGATAAAGAGGTCATATCAATAGCATTTAACTGCAACTTTGCCTAGTTCATCTTGAAAAAAAGTTATTTGTGATGGTTTGATTTGAGAGACGTGCTGTGTATGTTTGATATTTTTTCCAGTAAGTGGGTTCTAATGGAGGATGAGATATAGAACTTACTTGGGATAATGAGAAATGGCAGATGAGAATCTTTTGTGAATTTAACCCCATTTGACTCCAGTAACACTTAAATACTGGTGAAACTACCTCCATATCCAGCAGAACGATGGCAGGTCACACCATTTGGAAGCAGAGTAAAACGTGCACTCTGGGTCTTAGCACATAACCTCAAACTATTTGTAGCAATATCCTGAAGAAAAATTTGACCTGTGCTGTTCGCACTACAGATTAAATCCTAATACCCTGAAGACAGGGGGATTAAGAGTGGTGTGACATTTTATAAATAGCAGTTGAACCCTGTGAAAGTGCTGCTTCAGTGTACAAAAAAAAAATAAATGCAGTTACAGTAATTTTTAAATGTTTTTAAGTAGAGCAGTGAAATTTGTCACTAATTTTTCTGATGAGTTGTGAGGTAGAAGTTGCCACACTTCACTTTCTACTGTTGGAAATATTTTTCAGAGGAAATTCCTGTCTTCTGAAACTGCGTGTGAGATTATGCCTTGCAAAACACGGAGACTTACTGATAAGACACCTAAGAAATATGAAGACCCTTCTCATTCATTTTAGGATAAAGGACTAAAAGCCTGGTATTTTGAAAAAACAAAATATATATATATATATATATGTAGCTTGCTGCTGCATATGTGCAGGGAATAATCTGTTTTGGTGATTTGGTAATACTCCATTAGAAGCAAAAACAGCAATGTCTGTCTGTGCTAAGTTTGTGTTGCGTGACATGGATGAGTATTACTGCATCTGAAATGGGAATGTTTGGAGGCAGCAGGGAATTTACAGTGTTGCTTAGGGCTCTTTCTACCTTCTTTTAACACTCCTTTATTGAATCAACTCTAATACCACTTGTTTTGATAAGTTTTATATTACAGTTGCTCAGACTTTCCAGTGTACCATGTGTTCTGCATAGACACTGGAATAGTAATTAAATTGACTGCTATTTTCTAATCTAAAACTCTCTGCCATATGCATTAGGATTTTAGGAAAAGTAAACTTAAATTTGATTATTTTTTTTTCATTTTGCGAAGAAACAAAAATGCTTCTAAAAAGCCTGTATGAAGTTACTACATTCTCCACATAAAAAATTCATTGTCTAAAGATACTTAAAAGCTTAGTAAACAATAAAGTATAATGTACTCCAAAGAGATTTCTACTTCAATTACATTTGTACATAGTTTCCATAATGGATTGTTAATAGGAGAAACGGACTCAAATTCAAGAGAGAACTAAATATTTTATATACAAATATATATGCAAAGTTTATCATGAAGTTTTAATGAACAGCTTTTATCTGTTTCTAATCATACTTACTATTACAGACACAGCCAACTCTAAAGTCTTCCCAAGGGATAGCATAGAAAAAAAAAAAAAAAGGCAATTTAGGAAACTTGACCTTGCAGTCCTTATTCTGATAGACAAAAGAGTTTAAATGTGTGAATTATTGCTCCTGTTAAATTAATAAACTACAGAATTTAAGTTGTGGTTGTTGCACACATTGATCTCAACTTACTTGGGTAATCGGAAAAAGTTTCCAAGTGCAATTACAGAACAAAAGATCCTGAACTGGACCTCATTACTGGACTGGCAGGCTTGAGACCACCTGCTTGCTGAATTGATCTCAATTTATCTATAGATTGATTTTCCCCTCCTGTTTTTGCTGTTTTGATATGTTCAAAAATTATACTGCTTTTTTTGTTATTAGTGCTAAGTCGGAAACAGGGGCGATAAATCTTTTGAGTCAGGATGAGCTTAAAAGGTATGAAATTATAAGGTAAAGGTGGTAATTGCTAAGCACCAACTGTGGCAGCAATGTGTGAGGATAAAAAATACCACATTAGTAAATCTCTTGAAAGCATAGTTTTTGTTGGGCTATCTCTGAACTAGCTGCCACTCGTGCTGCCAGGCTTCACTGGAGTTCAGTACATGCTAATTACCTGAGCCTTTTCACAGTGTTCACAAGGTGGGTTGTCACCCACATACTCCTCGTTAGGAATTACCTACTTCAGACTTTGGCCATATCTAATCAAATTGTAATAGCATCGTTTGGACTGTGATGGGGAAGCGTCCTCTGCTTGCAAGGCAGGATGTCTCTGAATGTCTGTAAAGCACTAACACTGGCATAACACAAGATATAATGAGGATGAGTAATAGATCAACCCAGTGTCTAGCTGTTTTGCTGGGTTTTATATGTTCTTTTTTCTTCCCTGAGTGTAATTCGTGAGGCTTAATCTGGTTGTTGGCCTTTGTATTTATAAATGCTTTCTCAATGCTCTGACCCCCATGCTGCAACTCAGAGTAGTTAGGCATGTGGTTGAAGGCAGTAGTATTTCACTGCAGATGCTTGGATAACTTAGTAGCTGTGTGGGCAAGGGAGGTAATGAAATAAAGTTTGCAAAGTAAAGAGGGCAGTAGAGAAGCTGAATATGTTGGAAGATCTGTTCACCAGGTCCTTCAGGACAAGGTGTAGCTGGTAGGGTCTAGGCAACTGGTCTGTGAAAGGGTGCTGCTACTTTGCCAGCTAAGAATCTGTCATGTAGGAGCTCCTCTTCAGACATAGCTGCAGAGATTAGGTCTCCTTTGTGCAGCCATAAAGCTCTGGAAAGTACTTAACGGAGGGCAAGAACAGAGGATTAGCCCACTAGGCGCTGAAGACCTTCCATAATAGAACCAGATACAACCATTAATTTTCTTTCACAAAAGTACTTATAGAAACAGCATTTTCTGGAATACACATATCTTATTTTCCAATGTAGGAGATGTTAATTATTAAATGTTTGTTAAGAATAGAAAGTAAAAGCACCTTGTGAATCATTCTTGTGAAGCTTCACATTTATATTTGAGGTGCTTTCATTTCAGCCATGCCTACCAATGCACTGGATATTTAAGTCATAAAGAAGGATGCTGAAAATGTTTTCCTCTTTCACAAAAAGTATGCAGTCTCCTCTTTAAATCTGAAGGAAGATAACTTAAAATTTATATTCAAGCCAAGTCTCTTCTGCGTATTGAAGATCTTATTTAAAGGGAGCGGGGGAGGGGGAAGGAAGAGATGTAGTTTCTGTGAATCATTCTTTAATCTTGTACTGAATATTTAGGAGTTAATAAATTCTTTGTTGTCTGCAGAACTATTTTACTTTCCCTTCCTAATTAATCTTCTTACTTTTGAATTCTCTGTTTCTTTAACAGTAAAGAATAATGCCAGTGAGCATGTTAAGGAGTTTTTTCTTTAGAAAACTCTTCGTAGTTGATGGAGTGCGTGTAGGTTTGTTTTTTAGTAGTGGAAAGGATCAAAGAAATTGGATTTGAGGTGTTTAATTAAGTCTGTTCACAGACAAATGGTCTTGATGAGTGACAGCCTGGCGTGGTGCAGTCCACCAGGAAAAACAGCAATTAGAATGAACCTGTGGACTCCACATCACAATCTTTTCAAGTTCAAGCCACAGAACTAATTTAGAAAAGAACTAACATGATGTTGACAGAGAATCAATAATGAAAGCCACTGTAGGATATTTCACTAATGTGAAGTTGCTTTAACCCCACCCCATAATTCAACATTTGCTCACAATTTATGCAGTTTTAGTTCTCCTGCGGTAGTGTTTTATGGATATACTTACATATTACGAGTTTTTTTCTTTTTCCCTTTTCATAAAAAAGTTGAAAATAAAATTACTCATTTTGAATTTAAGAACTCTGTTTAGTGAAAGGTGTCAATTTTGTATATGCTAAATATATTAAATTTGTGCCCTATTGGAGATGGTGACAAATAATTTCTATGACTGTATTTAGGATAGACAATATTCACACAATGCAGGGCAGTGTAACTTCAATGATCATGCCTGTAGAACTAAGGCACACATTTTAATTTGTATATCTACTAAGAGGCATTACTGTACATCATGTCTGCCTTATAGGTTCTGCTATTATGTTAGGTATTGCTTTTATTTTGCGAGGGCATGGCGGTAAGTATTTCTACTCTGATTTTTTTGATCTGAAAGGCTTTAAGAAGGCTTGCACAAAACCCACCCACTCAGACTCTAACTGAACACTGCATACCTTTTTTGTTTGTTTTTCCTAATATACTTTGATTGTTTCTGTATATTTATTCAAGGAGAATTGCTACTAGACCAAAATTCAGGATGTTACTACATATATAAAAATCCCTTGTTCAAATATCGTTACTATTTTTTAAAATTTAAAGTTGTTATCCTGAAAAGAGAGAGGCAAAAATATATTTGGACAAAGTAAAAGGAAATTCAGCAAAATCTCTGAGGTCTAACCTTGTCTTGAAGAGGAAGCCAAAGGTGGTAGAGCATCACAGTTAAGAGACATGTCTTTAAAAGTCATCTGTTATAGGGTGACCATGAGCTGTGCTTCAGGCTGGGTAGCCATACAGTTGGCTGCAAACCCTGTGCCTATACATGATCCAAATCCAATATGTTTGTTATAAGGATATTTTAATGGCCATTTTTCTTGGTACATTTAGATTATTTTTAACTTCCCCTCTTTTGTAGTGAAATATCCATAGTGATACTGATTTCAGAAACACATCAGTTCTGTAATGTGCTGGGAAAAGGAGTGTTCTCAAGGTTGAGATGTGCCAAAAGTTTTCCAATGTCAAAAAGACTTAAGATGTCAGGAATTGGATGTGAATAATCACACCCTTACTTTACATAGGACCTTTACTGGGAAAAAGACCGATTGGTGAAATTGGACCTTTACTGGTGAAAAAGATCAACTGATGAAATGCCAGACACTTTGTTAAAGAATGAACGAGTAAGGAAACCAGATAAAAAAAAAAAAAAATTCTGTTATTTGAGTAGTGTTTAATGGGGAGCCTGAAGGATTCAGATGCACATTAGAAAACAGTGGAATCCGGAAGAGCAAGCAGTGATTCTTTTCCTTGAAATGTACTTTTCTGATAAAACCTTTGGGTTCACCACAGTGCATGGTTTTACTGTGTTGATTCCAATAACCTACCATCCTGGAGGGAGAAAATAGTAGGTTGCTCTTGCTTTGGAGAGGGAAAAAAATTTGATTTGGGAGCCAAATTTAGCATTGCACAAAAATGTGAAAAACTCCATGGCAAACTGTTCTGTCAGCTCTAAAGGCTATGGTTTCTGCTCATGCTGTATGTGACACTGTATCATTAAGTTCCTTCAGTTCTTCAGGTTCCCCTCGTTTGCTCCTAAGGAGTCATTTCGAAGCAGCTTCTTGCTAGCTTAAACTCAAGGAGAGCACACACAGGACTCTGAGCACTGGGGCGTGTTGGGTTTACTCTCATTAGGTGTTTGCTAAATCTCTGTGATACTAAAACAAGTTTCTTGGTATTAATGTGTGGCAGTTATTTCAATTAAATATTTGCTTAGAGCTTTTAATACCCTTATCAGTAAAATTCAGTATAAGCCTTAGATTAATTCGTTCATGATTGTGTAGTGCTTTGGAAATAAAAACTACTAAATAAGAAAGAAATAGTATTATTTTACTATCTACCAGATTTGGAGGTACCATGATTACTTTCTGCTTCTCTTCATTGCTGGAAATGCTTAAAAATTACCCAATAGTTGAAATACTGATGAGTATCAGAAATGTGTGGAATGATTTGCATAACTTTCAGAGAAACATAATTCTGTGTATTATGGCTCCCTTGTGGCCTTTAACGTGCTTTAGTATATTTAAAACTTGAAAAAGGCAGATGGAACAATCCCAAATACAGTAAAGCATGCATCTCCTTTTTTTCCAAAAAGGGGAAGAAAAAAAAAAAAAGGCATAAAACCAAATCATCATCACACTGACAGTGTCCCAGGTAGATGCAGGAGTCTGTGCTGATATCTAACAATTTATTGTGCTCAGAATTTTAAATAACAGTGGTTTTGGGTCACAATAGCCCTTAGACAAATGTTTATCTGTTGGTGTAAGTATATAAACAGCAGTGTCAGAGAAAACTCAGGCTTTGGCAGGTGAAGAGATGCAGCCACAGCTGCAGAGCCAGGAATCGGTGCTCCAGCATCTCTCCCAGTGAGGCCTGGACTTGTCCTGTGAACCCAGCAGAGGCCATATGCAGCTCTGCCGAAAGCTCTCTGATGGGGAAATCACAAGTCCAGATAGAAGAACTGTGGTATTCATTAGAAATATGCCCCAAAATAACAATATTTTTCTACATTTTCTCTCACGGAAAGTCTATTTCAGCATGAGGTGGGTTTCATTTCTTCTTTGTTATGTGAGACACATTTGTGGCATTCATTTGGATCAATGAATCTCAAAACCAAACAAGACTTGTGCAATATTTTTACAGTGGTTTTGGTCCACATTTGTAGCTTCCTTGGTTTTAAAGATCAGTGGTTTTGTTTCCTCCCAATTTCTGTATACAAGGACATCTCCCAGGTTAAGCACTTTTAAAATTAAAAAAAAACCAACCAGCAGGGCGTTAATCTGCTCATTAGCAGTTTCATCGATTGGGTTTTTTCTTTTTTTTTTCCTTTTCTAAGGGTTTGTTTCCTCACTGTTGCCAGCTGTGTCCTATTTCCAAAGCTTCATCTACTGGCAAGGAACAGCTTGGAATGGTGAGGTAGATTTTAGGAGATTAAAGATTGCACTGTAATACACTAGACTTAATCCTAATGCCAGTAAACTCTTTATATACTATCCTCCCCTCAGGATTACAAAGATTTATGTAACCATATTTTTTCACATCCAAAGAAGCTTAAAGGAATAGACATAGATTGTTCTGGGTGTTGAATAAAAGCAGTAAGCCCAGATAAAGTATTTTTGTTCCTCAGATAATATACCAGAATGTAACATTTTCAAATTGAGTGGTCATAGGAGACATAGTTGAATGGGGTGAAGGGAGCAGAAGAGAGCAAGCACAAAAATAATAGCTTTGTTTGTGAAGTGTGGTTACCCTGAGGTGAATTATCTGCTTTTCTTTGGCTTTTTACTATAAATTTACTTTAAATATGCTGTTTAAAATACATTCTTCTACTGACAACTAGCTTAGATAGGTATGTGATGATGTTTTGCTTTTTTTATGGTTAGTTCCATAGAGTGGAATAGTTAGTTTATTTAGAGTGTGTGGGGGGTTTTATGTGTGTTGATTCTGGGGTTTTTGGTTTGTTTCTTTGTGTTTTTTTTTTTAACTCGAAGCTTATTCCTAAGTGTGGAGCTGAGCGTTTGACCATGAGTACCTTCCGATTTCAACAGCTGAAATGCAACTTCTAGTTTTGTGTAATACAGCTGCACCCACCCACGTTGTGTTTTGATTTTGGTTTCTAGAAAATGCTGATGTATTAGGTCTTGCTTTGAGATCCCAAAATGACATAAGAAAGGAGTAGTACATAAATGTACCACAACATACGTGTCTAGAGTAAAAAAAATAATAATAATTTCAAAAGCCAAAATGCCATGTTTCCAACTTAGCCAACACTGCTAGCAGCATTGTGAATATTTCAAACATTGATCCTAGTCCCAGAAATTTATGCTGAACAAGTTTTAACATGGCTGAGAGACTAAAAAGTTGCACTTTGAATGTTTTGGCCAGCATTCCAAAAAAATCAAGATAAAAAGAAATCTAATCAATTCATTTTCCCTTTTGTAAGTCTTGGCTAAAATTTGACACATAGGATGTGTTTTATATATTTTTGGGGAAATATATTCTTTATTAATCTGAGGATCTATCTCCATATTGAAGCTAATAAATATGGAATATTAGATTATTTTCTATTCTTAAACTGAACATAGTGGCATGATTAATAACTACCTTTTGTATAGAGCAAACTGAAAACTCTCTTATGGGAAAAACCTTTTAGTAATAGCATCTTTGCAACAGAGATGAAAACTCCTCTAAGTTCCACAAGAACTTTTTCCACTCCCCCAGAGAAGATATAAATTGGTTTATCAGCTAATATAAATCAGTATACTTGATTTACTGGCGTAATCATAATTTTCATATTCTGACAATGAATCAGAATGGGACAGGTACAATTCTACACAAGTTCTTGGATACATACATACATAAAATATGTACGTTTCTGCAAAGTCTACTGCTAGAATCTCTCTTCCAAAAGATTTACCCAATATCTGTCTGAGCTTACTGAAAGAACAATAAACTTACTGTTCTACTTGGTGGGAAGAAAATTGTGTGTGTCTGACATAAAATGAGGAATATGAAAAGGATGCAGCTAGCAAATATATTTTAAGTTAAATGGAGGTAGATATTGTGTGAGAATGTAAGGAGTGAGAAGAAGGTTAAGCCTTAGGAACAGGGTGCAGCCTAATTGAAGGCATAGGAATATATGACCATAAGAGATCCTGTATGGTTTTATATGCTTGTACTGCCAAAACAAGATGTATTCTGGGAGTTTTACTCCTCCACATCGTACTGTAGTAAGGAAGAAATGAGCACGAGAGTGGATATCGATTGTTGATTTCTGCTTGGGGAGGTAGGGAAGTCTCAACCGCTGCAGGCAAGAACATTCTAATCTTCCAGTAGATGTGAAAACAAGAAAAGATATTTCTAAAAAATAATTACTTTGGGGAAAAAAAAATCTTCCAATATTTACATTTAACTTACAATGAATTTTTATGTATTCATGTTGTAGTGCTGTGCCTTTCATGTCTGTAACAACAGACTAGAAAAACAACCGTCTTTCAGGTGTAAAAGTCACTCGTGAATTTTGATACCTAAGATTTTCTTCTTCTAGTTTTTGATTGTTTAATGCTAATGATGTAAATATGAACTAGATTATGTTTGCCTATCAGTTTTCCAGTCACAGTATTGGGAAGTGTACTAGGGATTGTAATCAAAGTCGGTTTACAGCCAGCAATGAATTAGGAGCTGTCATATGTTTTTATGTCTTGCTACTGGGGAAGCTGTTTAAATAACACTATCAGAACCGTGAATATTCCAAACACTGATGTTCTCTCAATGCAGATATTTAGCTTAAGCTTTTAAAATGTTAGAGGATGTAACTGTGTGTGAGTGGCGATTTGCTGTCTTCAATCCTCTTTGATGGAAGATTAGCATAGCAGCATGTATTCCTAACTTTGATTTCTCCTGTTTTCAGGGTGTGTGGAAAACTTTACCTTTTGTTTGCTGGTATCACTTTGACATGAGTTACATCTTTTCTCCATGTTTTGACACTATCTTGTCTGCAGAATGACAATTCCATTTTTTTTCTTAGCATGGAGGAATGAAAGAACACGGGGTAGGGTCAAATGTGATCTCAAGAGAATATGAGCTTTTTTATTGGACTGAGAAAAACATTCAGATGGGGACTGGCCTGTTAGGATGACATTTTTCACTAGCTGAATGTGTGCTGAGATAATCATAATAATAAATAATACTAATATTTTAGCATTTACTGACTTCTATAGGAAAAAGAAGAATAATGAAGCAACCTCACTCCCACAAAATCAAGGCAATGTATTATAATACAGGAAAATATTAAGAAAAGACTTCTGGCTTACTACAGTTGATGGAAACATTAAAACACTGTAGCCAGCCATCATAGTTTTAA
The DNA here is from genome assembly GCA_013399135.1 of Heliornis fulica. NCBI lineage: Eukaryota > Metazoa > Chordata > Aves > Gruiformes > Heliornithidae > Heliornis > Heliornis fulica. The sequence continues at coordinate 15,574 of VXBZ01009312.1, read as the reverse complement.
AAAGAAATAGAGAGCCAGGAGACTGGTTTCATTGCATTTCTGAATTGCTTCAGCAAAGTGCTTATTCAGTGGGCAGAATCACAGGGAAGAAGAAAGGATGAGAAAAAAGCACCTAGCATACAATGCAAAGCCTATTTATATCTGGTATCTCAACAATGACTTTCATATAGTGGGAAAGAGAAAATGTTGAAATGTCTTTTGCAACAAATGGTCATTTCAGAAAGTGGAATTTCATCACCTTTCAGAGCTGCATAGAGACTTTGACAGCTGTTCTGTAACTAAATGCAGAGACATATATGAGATGCAGCACTTAACATTTTATCAGCTGTACATGAAAAGATGTAAGTATAGTTTGATACTTTAAAAGTCAGTGGAAAAATGTTTCAAGTTTTGGTGATATTTGACAATAGAAAGCATCTGAGAAGAATTATTTTGCTTTCCTCTTTCATTTCTTCTGTTAAAAATATTGTACTGAATGCTACTTTGGATTCAGTAAATGTGTTTTATTTTGCAGGATATACATACTCAGAGAACTTTGTTTACAGGAAAGCATCGTATTTTGGTCTTCGGCCTTTTTCAGGATGTTTATATTCTATGTGTTTATATAATAATTTATATTAGTGTAAACTAATATAATCTGCAGAGAAGAAGCATCGTTCTCAGGCTAGGTGGCTGCCATTTCTTGTGCAATGAAACAACAGGAAACGATGTAATTCAGTAGGAAACCTTGTCAGAGAGAAATGAGAGCAAGGCATTGGTTTCTCTGAACTGTCCCTAGTCTGGTCTTCAGATCAAACATGAATTTGTTTCTGATCATAATGTAGGTAATGTTGGTTTGGGGTTTTTTGTTTGGGGTTGGTTTTCCCACTCCCCCAAAAGCAAGAGTTGATGGCTATCTCTCTCTCTTTCTTGACTGTCACTACATGTACATAATTCTGAACCATGTTACCTCAGAGCAGATGTCTATAAGACAATCCTCAATTTTTTGAGGTGTTTGCCCCTATTTTAGACTATCAGTAATTTAGAGATTTATTGTTGTTGCATTGTACATGAAAAAAGAGGGATTCCAGAGTACCCACGGAGTTGCCTGGCACAGCAAGCGCTACCCTTGCAGCGAGAGGAGTGTTGCAGTGGTAGCAGTGCTGCTGTACCGAGTCTTCAACACGGTAGATGCTGGGGACCAGAGTTAGCTAATAGCTTTTCTCTCTGTGTGGTGTTTATGGCTGTGTAGTGGTTTACTTCCAGCAATGTTAAAACTGTTTAAAAGTCTTATTTCGTTACAACTTATGAATTTTTCATGAGATAAAATATACTAATATCTAAATATAAGTGTAAAAACTAAGATAAGAAGCTAGTTGAGGGACTTACTGAGCAGGTCATGAGCAAAACCAAAGTCACAAGTTGTTTAATTCATATTGTGAGAAGCACCAAGAGCTCCCTTTGCTATATTCTTCACTAAAAAAATCAGTATCCAAGGTGTCAGAAGAGTTACAGCATCCTGCATGGCCAGCAAACAAAAAGACCATTTAATTATCAGTTTGGAATGACAAAAGATTATCCACAACTGTGAATTTGTCCCACCATGCAGTAGACCTTTCAGATACTAAGTTATTCTGCTTGCATTTTAATGTTTGGGGTTTTCAGGTTTTGTTGGCTTTTTCTTCCTTTTTTTTTTTTTTTCAACAAAGGTACAACTTTGTCTGCTGTTGGGTTTGTGAAGTGTCTCAGCTTTTCACTTTTACTAACTTTCATGGGTGTGCAGATATATATATAAATTTTTAGCTATGTATTCTGTATAATCTATAGAAATGCAGGATAGAAATATGGAATGTTATAAATATTTATACAACATTAATACTATCTCTGCAAATAGATAAATATATATTTCCTGAGTGGGCTTGTAGTGGGAACGTGATAATGAAGTTATTGTGACTAGAAACATAAACTACCCATGTAATTTTAAAAAGTGAATAGAATGGTTTTCTATAAAGAAATTTAGAGCTTAAAATGTTGAAGAGTGTTCTTAATGTATAAATCTCAGTAAAAGGCTGTCTCGTTCCCTTCCATTTGTCTCTAAGGAAGAAGGCTAGACTAGCAGGAACTTTCCAAATTAACTGTGTTTCCGTGCCTCATTTTCACAAGTCCTTCTTTGTGCAGAAGGATCTTCTGGGCTGATGCTCTTGAGTCATCCCCTTATACTGTCAATATGGGATATTGATATTGGGCTTAAATGTCTGTATCAATGAATTGGTGTGAAAATGGCAGCCTGTTACACATGCTGATGCCTGGGGGTTTGGGTTTTGTTTTGCTACTCCTTATCAAAGAGTAGTTAAGGACCAGCAGAGAGAGCACTGCAATGAGGAGAGTAATGGGGAACTGGGAGAAGCGGAGATGTCTTCAGAGAGACTTCAGTTGGCTGTAACACATTGGAATCTTGGCAATATGATGGTCCCAAAGTGCTGAAAAACCCCTTAGGGCTGGTGAGAGATATCATGGCTTGATCACAGGCTAATTCCATGCTGTCCATATATGCACAGAAAAATGGGATTTCCTTATGCTTTCTGTGGATATTGTTTTTTCTTTATGTTCCTTCTTGTAAAGTTATCTTCCTTATGTTCCTTATATAAAAGTACCTTGGAGAAAATGTTCCAAGTAATAATTCACTCTTAGGCTTTAGTTGTCTGAAATGTGAATGATATCTCCCTAGGTCGCAGAAGAAGGTGTTCCTCTAAATTTTAGAAGCACAGTTCACAGGAAGCTTTATTAAACAGTTGTGCCACAGTGTAGTTCAGTTATCTATATCACCATAACATAACAGGACAGGAAATGTTTTATTCCTTTATGTAATTGGAAATGCTCATATAAGAGACTGCCACTAAAACATCATCCATCTGCTTATATTACTCTTTAAGGGATATTGTAAATCATGCTTCACGTACCATAAGATTTTATAATATTGCATGCGGTTTGCTACAAAAAAACCATTAACACTTCAAAAATATTTTATTGTAGCTTAATTTGTAATATATTGGTCTTCTAAGCATATTTGGTCTTTTGTGTGTGTATGTTTTATATTTAGAAAACTCAAACAGAAACATGTTCTAGACATGTCGCTCTGCGTTGATTTTGCCATTATATCTAGCCCAGGAAAGTTACATCAGCAAGTCCCTAAACCACCTTCTCTGTGCTGAATTCTTACTGGGCCTATGATATACAACCAAGCTTAAACTCTTGCTCTCAGGTTTGTTTTTTTTAAGGCGCTCGGCATACTTCGATATCACTTGGGTGATAGTGATTTCTAGGACAAAACACATTGAATGTTCTCCAGAAAGAGATAAACCCATTTATTCAGCAATTAGATCTTCCCTGGGAATAGTGCTAGACTGGGGGGCAAAAATACATATATAATATAATATAATATAATATAATATAATATAATTGTGGTGGATGTTCAGAACCCCCCTTTGAGTCCATTTTTAACCATGTGTCACACGTAATAAGTATAGTCACTGCTACTCTCAAGTTGTAGCAGTCTGTTAAAAAATAAATTTAAATAGGCTGTTTCTTCATCCATTTGGCAAACATTGGGGCAATGGCAAAAAAGCCCAAACTGTCCTGGATTTGTATCTCCCAAAGTGAATACCACTGAATGCCTTTGAGTCTTTGTTTTAAAAAGAGAACTGTAAGGTTTGTTGGCAGTGTTGGAGACGGGACATTTAAACCGTTCATTTAGAACGAAAGTCACTGCAGTATCTCAGATACACTTAATCTAATAGCGCAAGTTAGCCAGGTCTTTTTCACAGTATTGATGAATCTTCTATAAATCTAGTTTAATTTAACAGTATGACTGTATTTAGCCAGGAGGTGATAGTCTTACCTGCCTTAGCGTGGAGACATTTAATTGCTTTCCCCAAAAGAAATGTTGTAAAATGAAAGATAACCCTTATACACTACAGATACTACATAATGATAATTCCACCCCACCCCACCCCCCAGCATAATCTATTTGACAGTAAAGATCAAGCCTTTATGCTCTTGAATTATCCCCTCAAAACAGCTTAGGAAAGAGGTTCATGATAACCTGAAGTGCTGAAATTGTCAGCCAGAGCCCATTGAAATGACTGTGGTAAAATGAGCTTCAGTGGTCTGACGATTCATCTTAATCAATTGCCTAGTCTCGTGTATAAAATGGTCTTTCTCAATGATACATGTGGATAATACAGATACAACATTATTCTCACCAGATACTGCATAATTAACCGTGCCCATTTATCTTCTCACCCACATGTAAATCATCAGCAACAACTGCAAAACTCAGCTGAGAGCCAGTTTAGATGAGAAAATACAGAAGTTGGTAAGAAAACTCTTAAACTGAGTCCAAATACCTTTATGTCTGAACACTACTTTTAAGAAGACTTTGTAGATATTCCTCTATTTAATGCTATATATGCTCAAGCTGAAAATTTCTATCCTAACAAAAGGATAGCCATTTGATCCATTAAGCCTTTTAAATGTCTGGCAGGTTGGGGGTGTCTTCTTTGGGTTTCTTTCTTCTCTGAAAAAAATCAATTTGTCAGCCTTTCAAATCCACAGTCATAAGAGATGCTCTGAAAGCTAGTTGAGTTAGAAATGTGTTTGTTACAGATGCACATTCTTTGTAATTAGATTAACAGCTGTTATTAACAGGCTTTGGGGTGTGGGTATTCTGATATCTCAGGAGATGGCAAGCCAGTTCCATCTGCTTCTGTGAGTAGCAATGCTTACTTGTAAGCTCATTATTCTCCACAGTAGAAATTCTTTGCTCTCCTAGTGTTGTCTGAATGTCAGTGATAGTTTTATTAATGAGCAATACCTATACAATATAATGTGCAACTTACTAACTGTAGTGGCAGAGCAAATTTTCTGTGATTACAGCGTGTGTGTTTGCACAGCAAGTCGAAAACTGTTACATTGCTGTGCAGGATTAACAGGTCTCTCAAGTAATGAGATTATTGTTTTCTGTGTACAACTAAGAGAAATCCTTGGAGGAATTCTCTTTTAATGGCCAATGATAAGCAGTCCACCAAATATGTCCATCTTCATTCATATGAGTCAGACAAAAGAGTTAAGCCAGTCTTGAGTAGTTTGATGCTTCCCCAAAATTGTTTAAAGTAATTGGGTTTTAATTACTGTAAAACATTGGAAGAGTTTGTTGTAAGCAAAATATTGGATATTCATAAGACCTGAACTATAAGTAATAGAGCAGTTGTTTCTAGGAACAGACACGTTCCAGGGGTAGGAATGTAATTGATTGTGATTTGTTTATTTTGTCGTGAAAGATTTCTGCTGTATTTTAGTTGTGTTGCTAGTGTGTTTTCCAAAGGTTTTGCTAAATTTGGAATGTGTATGAATTGGCTGCAAGTCAGCGCAGTCCAAATGGTTGAAGAGAAGAAGTTTCACTGAGATATGCCAAGAAATTTCTGGGTGTTTACTTTCCCCATTGAGTACTGAATACTACTGTGTTTTATGAACCTTGCCTGCCCTTATTCAGTTCAGGATATTAAAGATGACTTTCAAAGGTAATTCAAGACAAATTGTTTTCAATTTTCACTTTCTCTTCAACATTTTCTACCTGACAAGCTTAGACTTGCTTAGACTTATTCTCACTTGCTGATGCAGGGCTTATTGATTTGTATAGATCGCTTCTGAATTAACAGAAACATAAGAAGCCCAGGCTGGTTTTTATTTACATGCCTGGGCATCTTGGTTTGGGAAGAACAACTCAAAGTATTGCATATTTCTACTTTAAATAAAGCACCTTCTTCACACAGTTTGGCACATAAATTATACTGGCATAGTTGCCTTCGATTAAGACTGTCTGACTTCTGACATTACATTCACTGATGTGTAACTTTCCACCACCATACACATTACCTCTGCATTTGTCCCTGTGCTTAATCAGAATGAATCAATCAGAAGTATTTCTTCTGATGCATAAGTCACCACAGCCATGACTTTAGCAGGTTCTGTAGAGGTCACAGTGAAGAGTGGAGGTTTGTCCATAATAAGCCTTGCTTGAGTTGTTATTATAGCTATCTCAGAGTGCTGTAATAAATGAGAGTATGTGGATGTGAAATAACATACTTCATTGCAGTTTCATTTTGTTTCCCACGCTTTGGAACAAAGATTTCCGTATCCAAAATAATATTTGTGTACCTTTTATCACATTCAGAGCACAAGAAGTTTACCTTGCTTCAGCTGAAAGAGTAGAAAAGATTATTTCAGGATATCGATGAATCTGAAGCTCACATGAGGGATCCGTCTGGTGGAACACTCTGTTACTACACTTGGCTGAAAAGCATCCAGACCTTTCTGAATTAGACTGATCTCTGAAAAATATAAATCTATCTGGATTGATGGTATGTTTATATGCACATTGTCTTTGCTTGCATACTGCAATGGGACATTTGTCTTTAATCTAACAGAACTTTGACAGTGTGTCTCATAAGCATACAAATTGAGCAAGTTTCTTTCACAAACTAATCAAGTTCCCACTGACAACCTGACCCATCTTTCTATTTTAGGTGTGATAACATATTCATCCTCCTCTATCGAGTCATGACTAATGGATAGGAATATTAACATTTTTATACATTATTATCTAGCTTCTGATAATCAAAGACAAATAGAAAATGCAATTTTTAGTGGTGGAATCTTTGAGGTTCCTTCATTAAACAATTAAAAGAAAGTGGATAGCATATGGTATGAACTAAAATGCACTGTCAGCTGCTCAACTAATAAGATGTTTATGTTCTGTATAATGGCTTAGCTAGCATTCTTATAAATTGGTGACTGAATGGATGATATTTCTATTAAAAGTGGTTCTAATATTTGGTGGTTTTATTCTTGTAGCCATGCTGTGTTCATAAAAGGCATGTCTGACTCCACTTTATAAAAATAACTTGGAACATGGGAGAAGTGAATACTTGGAGAGCACCACCTGGTTCAGGGCTAAGAAATACTACAGGAGTGTGTGTGAAGAGTGAGCGTGTTAACGTTCTCCAGCCTGACCTACGCATTACACTTTATGCTTGTGGTTTCCTTGACTAAAGCCTTGAAACTGCAGGTACCTGCCGGTGGGTGTAGCTCTACCTTAGTGCATAAATCTCTGATTTCAAAGGTTGTAAAGGTGGAGTTATGCTTGCTTGTTTGTTACAAGATTCCTGTTTTGCCAGTTTAAGCTTCAGAGCTTATTTATTGTTTATTTTGAACAGCATCTTGGGTTCAGGCTTTGAGACCCAAGTAATCCACTTCAGGCTATTTTTGTGTGGCACAGTCCAGAGACCTACGGGTGACATCGAAGCCAGCCTCGACACATGGGCAGTGCCGTGGAGTTCTGAGTATGGTCATTTAACACACAAGGACATGGAAGCTTTTTTTACTAGACATTAGTGTGTTAAGAGAATTAACATATTTCCATAATTAACTTGGTCAGCATACCTGAAAGATTTGGGGTCTGTTGTACTTTGGTTTAGTTTTAAGGAACTGAATTTTTTGTTCTTTCATTAGTCTTACATTCTTCTAGAGGTTGCCCAGTCTAAGGTAACATGAGTTTATGATCACCTTATTTCTCTAGCACTATGTTCCCCACACAACCTTCCTGTGCAGCCCCTCCAAAACCCATCCCAGCTCCCAATCCCACCATCTCATCCAATCCCACCCCTGATCCCTCAGAAGGATTGGGGCTATGGATCTGTGGTTCAGGGACTGGTGCTCCAGTCAGGGTTTTGGCTTCTTTGGGCACAGATGCTTTTACAAGACATCAGGAAGAACTTTTTCCACCATGAGGGTGACAGAACCCTAGAACAGGCTGCCCAGAGAGGTTGTGGAGTCTCCTTCTCTGGAGACATTCAGGACCAATCTGGACATGTTCCTGTGTGATTTATTCAAGGTGATCCTGCTCGGGCAGGGGGATTGGACTAGATGATCTTCCCAGGTCCCTTCCAACTCCTGATGTTCTGTGATTCTGTGACTTGGGACAGATAAGTTTATTGCCAGTTAAAACCAGATTTGGGTGTTGTCCACACATCTCCCAAAGTGTCCTGGTCCCTGGAAAGCACTGGTCTGAAGTGTTAAAATTCAAAGCTACCATGAGCAATTGAAAACAAGATCTTGTGCTGGAACAGGTCTCCAAATAATGCTGAAGAAAAAGCAGTGCAACCATAGTATTCAGTGAGACACAAAGTGTGGAAACTAGAGGCCAAAATTATTTCTAAACAGCACAGATTAAAGCTTAGGTCATGAAAGTGCATAGTCTAAGTCTTCTCTCTGTACTATATTGGCCAGATAGCTGACTGTTCCTAAAAAACACTTTCTATCTTTTGAAATGATAGGAGAAAGGATACAATTAAATCTAAACTGGAGTTCTGGGAATATTTCCACTTTTTTCTAAGCACAGAGAAGAGTGCTTCCTGAGAATTAAAATAGTTTTCTACACTTGTTCTGGGAGGTTGCATAGTCTTATGTGTAACATTTCTTAAAATGCACTGACATCTTAAAAAAGATGGATGCAGAAAAATTCAATTAAATCTTTGAGACCAAAATTCTTGAGTATTGCAGACATAAAATTTAACTAATTTGAGGGGTAGGCTGTATGTTGTACTGAAAAGCCTCAAAAAGCACTAAATTACCTTTAATTTAGGTGAGAATATTGGAATAAAAATTATTACTTCAACATTTTTTTAATTATGAGGAATGAAGAAATGGAACCTTTAAAACTGCTGAATTCAGAAAAGAGAGAAAACTGGTTATGGAGCTTCAAACAAATTTGGTTATATATGTGGAGATGATGCACATTCATAACTTAATATGCACACTATATACTGTATTTCTTTCAGCCAACTGTAACATTTCTCTCTCTAAATACAGTAAAATAAATGCATGCTGCTGTTAAAAATCTCCTATGAATGATATTCTTAGACAATTGGATTTTTTTCCCCTCTACAGCCCGAAGGCCATGGTAAAAAGAATATTATAATTATTGAAATTACTTTAAGGAGGTATAAGTAGCAAAAGAATTTTAAATCCTGTCTTCCTAGTTTGGAGCTGCAGATAACGAGAGTGCAATTGATGTCATTTAATCATGAAAATGCTGCATCTGAAATATGGACACAATTAGAAAGACCTGTCTGGCTGAGATCGGAGTCATAAAATGCAATTCATCAGAAAATGCCTTCACCTCTGAAACCGTTCCTTTTAGGAATAGGAAGACAGCTGAAAATCTGGTCTCAAAACATTGGAGTTTTCTTATAGCTGTGAAGAGGTAGAATTATCTTTGTTATAAATTAATTGTTCTAAGCTACAGGAAATGACTAAAAATCACGTCTTTCTGATATTTAGACAATTTACTTAATATTTAAGAAGTAGTTGTTAAATAATCATTTTTGGAGTGGTACAGAATTTTCTCTATAAAAACAATAATAATTAGTAACTCTCCACATAGATGACTCTGGTAGATCTTTATCATTTATACTGAAATAATATTTCAGTCTATCTCTGTTTTTTTGGTAGACAACCAAGGTTTTTAAGCTCTATGAGGAGGTCCGGTTAAGCAGCATTGGATTTTCGAAGTTCCGAAGCACTAGTCTCCCCTCACGTATGATGCAAGTATTTTATGAGGTTTTTTTCAGAGTATTAAGCATAATGTTTATCAGCTCATGCAGTCAGGATCTGTTACTACAAAAGGAATTTTTAGAATTGCCTCATGATATGAAAACGTTAATATCAAAGGGCTGATTTTAACTGCCCTTCAGTTAAAAGCAAAGGAAGAATAGGTTTCTTTAACAATACAAATAACGAAGAATTAACAAGCAACATCACAATTTCACAGGTAGTGGACCATCTAAATGCATTCAGACTTTAAGAAAAAGAAAGACTGCATTAAGTTTTAATCAAATTTCACAGCTGCTGAAATATATTCATGCAGTATTTGATTGACAAGTCCAACACAAATAACCCAATCTATAAAGAAAAGTGTTACATTTAAGGTCAGGCATGTCATTTTCATCTACCTGTGTTCAAAATGCATAGCCCTGACAGGCTGTGGTTATTTCCAAAAGATTCTATTCATTTCCTTTATCAACTTCATTTTTATCTACTACCCATACCAGTTCTTCCCCGGAGGACTAAAATGAGTCTAATGAATGCTATTACCTTTTTGAGAACACAGTAATAATTCCTTAGCTTCTCTTTGTAAGTTATTTTCTTGTCTTCCCATATTTAGAGATTCATTTGGCTTGCTTTGTGTATGAACCAAATTTCAACTAAGTGGAAATGTCCCTAAAACCCCATAGATCATACAGAAAGTTTTTACATTTCTATGTTAAGTTTCTTTGGTTGATATCAGTATTCCTTCCAGTAAGCTTTCTTGGTGAGTTGGCTTTCTTGGAAAAGAGTGATATATACTCTATGAAGACCATCGGAGGGGAAATGAGAAGAAAAATGGATCTTGATATCAGCTGAGACAAAACAGATGCTAAAACAATGGGAAGTTCTTGACTTGGTCTGTCTAAGTCAGCAGTTTATGAAGTTCAAATAACTAAAATATTTTTCTCAGAATCACTAAGAAGAAATAAAAAAAAAAGACTTCTTAACTTCTGTGGGTGCTGTCTAGATTTGAGCAGTTAAAGATGACAACTATTCTCTAGGTACCTAGAAATGTATTTTTATACACGGACGTGCTAAGGAAGATCTTTTAAAAATGCTTTTTATTGGGCAATGAAAAGAAAGTCAGAGAGCACAATATGAGGAAGGATCGAAGATTGTGTAAATGACTACTAACTGTAGTGAAATTCCTCTATTGCCCAGAAGTGGGACATGTAGTTAGGATGAAAGATGACCAACCCTCCAAGCATTGCTTGGAAAGCTCCAGCTTCTGAGTTCTTGTTTGCAAGTGACAAAAAGAGTGTGGCATAATAATGACAAGCGAGACCATAGAGCTCTTAATAACTATTTGCTAGTAACATTCTTTTGGAAAGGGGGCAATTTTCCTACAGTTGGTGATTATAGTTCCTTAAATTAGGACAATGCAAATAACTTACTGTTCTTTCAATTTTCAAAGTATGATCTTTTCATAAAATTGTTGTCTAGGTAGTGTTGTTACTATGCCTGGTCTGTTTTGTGGTATGTCTGAAGATCTGTGGAGGAATTCTGTGTACATCAGCTGTGCAGGTACAATTCCCAGTGTCCAGAGTCATATTACAAGAAAAAAAAGCCCATGTGAGATGAAGGAAGAGACAGTTAGTTGGACGCTGAAAATGTTTTAGGGTTAAATTAAATAACATTTGTAAAGCTTTTGTACCAAGTTGTGTATATGACAGAGAGGTACTGGTTGTTAATTACTGAAGAAATTTTGTGCCAGTGTAAGAATGCTCACTGTAAAATCCATCTGACTGTACTAAACATACATTCTGGTAGATTAAATCCGTGGGCTTGACAAAATCAAGATTCCATATCATCCAGATATGGAATTGATGCTTTTTATCAAGTTGGCCCTGTGGGTTTTGGGGGTTTTGTCCTTTGCAGTTGGGTTGGGGGTTTTTTTGGGGCGGGGGGGTTTGTTGTTACATATGGCAACAAAAAAACCCCAAATCATAAGGTATCTTAACAATTTTTGATTCTCAGAATTTCAACTTATACAGCCAGAGATGGAAAACTATGGAGGTGGGTGCATGAGTGCTTGTCTGGATCATGTCACAAAAGCAGGTCTTACAGGACTTTACTTAGTAGATATTTGCAGCACTCAATGTGGCAGCAGTAAAATACAATTTTTCAAATATTTTAAGATGTTATTACTTTTCCATATCTGTTGTTTAGGGTTTTTGTGAGGCACTTGTGTTTCTGGTCAATGGCTGTACTTGAAAATAAAAAATACAGGGAATAGATGGTAATCTGGATTTCAGCAGGCTTCCCTTGGTTTTATGACCTGTTCCCTAGTCATTCCTTTAACACTGGCATAGCAAAACTTACACTTTTTTCCCCCCTATATATGTTGAGTTTTTGAACAAATATTGCCATAGCAAATGCACATGATAGTCTCTATGTTTTGCATAAATATTTTTAATTTCATACATTAGGAGCTTGCTGTAGTAACATAGCTCAATGGTTCTGAAGCAGAGAACAGGAATACATTCTTTGGTTTGGGGAATTAAAGAAAATGGTTGTGTCTCTGTATGAAATCATGAAGGTGAAGAAGCGTCACTTTTAAAATATTTTTCTTTTCTTATAATAAGGGCAATACATTACTTCATTGTCAAAACACGACCCTCCATATAGTTCAAATAGTAGAGTGACTTAAGAGCATCACAACTGTCTTGTGTTGCACTTTGCGACCACTTCTATTAGGAGGGAAAAGAAGAAAAAATAAAGTGCAGTGACAGTGGTGAGTTTGTAGGCATGTAAGACAACTTGTGATGATTCTGAATTGGAAAGGATTCAGCTTATTTCAGGTGTCCATGACAAGAATAAAATGTTCAAGAATGACATAGAGTTGCCACCAGGTTGCTCCTGGCAGACCCTGTCTTTGCTTAGCTAGCCACTGGAAAGATTGTGGTTAGAAGATTTATGTGCCAGCATCAAATAGTCTTCTTATTCACTTGACCTCTCTTTTGATGTCATGAAAGGTTATATTTTATAAATTAAATATTTTGTTAAGGGGGAAAAAATCTTTAAAAATGTTTTTTATTGATTTTAATAATTCCCAAACTCAAATATAAGTGAATTTTACCTGCAGTGTCGGATGGCAGATGGGTTTGTTTGTTACCACCTGTTCTATCTGACTCAGCAGCTGTATTTGTAAACTGGTAATACAGTATTTAGTAAATGGCCAACTTTCTGCACTGATTTCAAGGTATTTGGGATGAAAAATACCTTCTTTCTGAAAATAGAAAAAATATTTATGTAGATCGCTTTATTTAGTTATTGTTTGAAGCTGCATTTTTATTCCTTCAAAAATGGGAGATATATAATGTTATAACTTAGTCCTATCTCAAAGCAATTAAAACAATCTCTATTAAACTTAGTCAATGTCCATTAATATTATTTCAGACATTTGCACTTTGTTGGATTCTTGCTTAATGAGCTTTTGGAAAAAATGATTAATGATGAGGTGATAAATCCATTAAACTGGATCTCTTCACGTACTACTCTTACTGATTCATTGCATGGTTTTACCTCCAGGCTAGCCGTATCTTTCTCAGAAAATACCTTTTAAATTTCAGAACTACATATTGTGCAAAGTAATATACACATTCATGGGAACATAAAATAATCGAACAATTGTATTCATTCTTTTTTGTTTTCTAGGTAAAAGACAATGAGTTTATTAAAAGTTTAGTATTCAGTGAGTTTTTAGCTCTCGCTATAACACTGTTTGTACACTGAGTCAGGATAAAAGTTTATTTTTCTTAATTTAAGCCTTGTATGAGGAAAATCCTGACTTCATTAGAAAGATGAACTGAGGAGAATAGAAAGCTGTTAAAAAAACAAGAGATTCCATAAGTCCTGTAGTAAATTGAAAGTAATATCAAATTCAACAAACTGATTCCATGATAAAACAGTAGTTTATGAGAATTAGTGTTCTTATTACTGTGAGAATTTTAAACACAAAGTACCAAGCTTTAAAGTATAGCCATACTTTAGAAGTCCACAGTATTGTGAGTGTACATGTAACAAATGCCTCTTGTGCATCAGTTGAGTAAGCTGAGGAGTTCTAGGATGCTTAATTGGTTTCTCATTTGGAAGCAGTTCTGCACCATTCATCAGCATTGTTTAATATTTCCTTTTTTAAAATAATTTTTATAATTTTGCTGAGTTGGAGAGACTAGGGCTGCATGCAGCATTCAAGATGCAGGCTCACCATGTATTTATATGGTGGCATAATAATATTAATAATTTTTTTTTGTCTCTTCCACTTTTTTCTCCTAGTAAAGTCAGAATTGGGGTGGACGGTGGTAACATAATGAAAAAAACCCAAAAATTCTTTTGTAATTGCATTAGATGAATGCAGAAGAGAACTCAGGCTGAACCTCTACAAATACTGGATAAAACGTTAACTTTATTGTGTTGGTATATAAACACACACACACATATATATATATATATCTGTAGTATGTGAAAACACACAGTATGTGGTGAGACCACGACAGGAACACTGTGTGCAGCTCTTGGATCCCCAGTTCGAGATAGACGTGGCGTACTGGATAGGTCTAGCAAAAGGCCAGGAAGGTGACTAAGGGCATGGAGCATCTGACGCACTGGAGGAAGCTGAGATCTGGGGTTGGTTAATCTGGAGTAGCAGAGGCTCAGGGGGTATCTTATCAGCGTGTTTACATACCTAATGGGAGATGATAGTAAAGTGTGGAGGTAGGCTCTTTGCAGTGGTGCTCAGTGATGGCATAGGAGCCAGCTGGCACAAACTGAAATATAAGAAGTCAATTTAAACAAAAGAAAAAAAAATACTATTTTTTTCCCCTTTTCTTCGCTGTGCTGAAGGTTGGATGCTGGCACAGGTGGCCCAGAGAGGTCCTTGAGTCCTTGGCAATATTCAAAATCTGACAGGATACAGCTCTAGGTAGCCTGCTTTAGCTCACTAGGCAGAATAGGTGCTCTCCAGAGGTCCCTGCAATTGTTCTGTGATTCTTGGATAATATGGCCCCTTGGACAGAACGTGAATTTATATAAATTCAGACCATAAGTAAATTTTTAAGTGGAGGTGATTAATTGTTAAATATTTGCCAAGGATCTTGACAAATTCTACAGCTATGAAGATTTCACACCAAAAATTAAATATTTGCACAAAACGTTAGCTACAGGTCAAACACAGATATTGGATTTTTTTTTATCAAGTCAGAACCTCTGAAGGCTTCTCAGACAGGTAGGATTGAAAGTTGTCACCTTAAGATTTAGAATAAAATAACTTCTCAGAAAGAATTACATTACTGCTGCATTGTTTGAAATATAATTTTAAAGTTATATAAATATTTTTATCTAGAATTATATAGGCTGTCCCTGCAAGGATGGCACTGAAAAATATTAATCTGGTTAATTTAACTTTACTCTGTTTTAGCCCGTTTATACATTGTGAAATTTTTCCTAGGTAATGGTCTTAATGCAAGCAGTAGAGGAGATTGTAAAACCTGCAGAAAATGATGTGTCATGAGCTTCTAGAGTAAGACCAGCATTTTATTTAAAATCATCAAAGCAGAGATTTTCTATTAGGAGGCTTTAACTCTCTGGGACACCCCTAGCAAGTTCTTGGAAAGTCACCTTTGCCTGAAGATGTGTCCCCTTCTCAAGGAGAAACTTTTAGATTGTGTTTTTCTTTTTATTTTAAATATATGGAGTGATACTCGACAAATATAACTGTTGTGTTGGTGAATACTTCACAGAAACATGAAGGAGGGTTGGGATTTGTAATTTAATTGCATTTTAATTTTTATTTCTTACTACTTTTCTAAAAGGAACCAGACAATTTAGAGAATATATGGTTCCCTAGGAGTTTTATGGGCTTAGGGTTTTGTTGTTATTATTATTATTA
>VXBZ01009311.1:78602-123705 GCA_013399135.1 Heliornis fulica | reverse complement strand
AGGTCCCTGGCTGAGCGCTCCCCAGGGGCTCGCGGTGACGACTCACCAACCGAGGGCTGACACATTCCACCCCGAGATCATAACCAAGGCCATGCTGTGTGAGAACACATTCCAGCGCCAGCAATTTCTCCCCCCAGCAGTCAAGTCTTTAAAAAGTCTTCTTCAGCAATTATAGCTAATAAAACTACAATTTTATTCAACACACACATATCATTGTAACTAATTTTGCTCCATCAGGGCTGAAATTAAAACAGTCATTCAATCACGTTGATCTCAGGGCTGGCTCACCAGCCGTGACATGGCAGAGAGCATCCCAGGCGCCTGCCAAAGAGCACAGGGGCTACTCCTGGACTTCAAAACGCTCCTGTGAAAACCCAACGTGTTACTCAACGCTTGCTCTACCGAGGGGGATGTAGGAATGAGTGATGCTCTCCAGAAAGAACCAAGGCACACTGATGATTTCTCGTTAATTCGCTCCCTGGCATTAATAACATGAAGTACTGAGGCTCAGTGCCCTGCTCAGATGATGTCTGGAGTTACAGGAGGACGCCAGGAATTTCCCTTTGAGCTGCTGCTTTGGCTGGGCACCTCCCTCATCCCCACTCCCAGCAGCATGGGGCAGGGAGACAAAACTCCTCCAAAAATCTCTCCAGCATCAGGGGCGGTGGAAAAGCAGCAAGGCCAGAGCCTGTACGTGGCCCAATGTCAGGTTGGGTTGATGATGGCCATCACCCAGCAGCACAGTTGGTGGTGTATGAACTCCCAGGGATGCTTCTCCTAGAGGTATGACAGAGCTATGCAGCCAGGGCCACCGCTGGAGAGAGGACAACCGCAGTGTGACCCTCTCCTTGGCCACAGATGTGTTAGCTGTGGTTTTATGGAGACAGAACAGCCCATACGTGTCGCTGGGAGCGGACACACATCTACACATGTGCTACAGTGTGAGACAAAGAGCAACTGATGACTTTATAATATACATCAGTGGTCAAACACACCTCGGTACACGCTGAAGAGCAGGAGAATAAACTCCTATTGTGATGGGCTCAGGCCGAAGGCAGCGCTGAGTCACAGAGCTCCCACTGCTGCCCCTCGCCTGAGAGCCCAACCGAGTTCCAAGCATCTGCTGGAGAGCCTCCAAGCTCCCTTACAAGCATTTAATTCACCCTGTCTCAAAACATCTTTGTGCTCTCCCCATCCAACGGGCGAGGGTGCGACTAGGAGGGAAATGAAGCTACAGGGATTTTACACGACCCGTATGTGGCCCCCGAGCCAACCACCCCCCCGAAAGCTTCACCTTGGGTTCCCTGCAGGCATGAGGGAACACACACACATCTGTGTCCACCCAGACGTGCACAAACACCTATTTTCCTTAGGACAAGTATCCCCAACAGCGGTGTAACGTGTCACAAGTGTTCCCAGAGCCCCAGGTCCATCCGTCCTGCCCCGGCCCTGCGCCCTCCCCAACGTATCCCAGTAACCAGCAGGACACACAGTTTTGAAGAGAGGCTCCAGCAAACTCCTCCCTGGGGGCTCTGAGGTTTGTGTGTCTGAACTTCTCTCCTGAAAGCAAACGCCGAGAGCTCTGCACAGCCTCAGCAATGAGCTTGAACAGACCCAACGCCACCAAGTCACAGCACAACCACCAGAGCTGACGCCACCGAAGCCCCTCTCAGCCCCCTCAGCCCCCTGGCTGAGCCTTCCCGCGTCGCCTGGCCAGGTGCTGTGGGGCAGGACGGGGCCGTGCTGGCAGCACCGAGGCGATGTCACCACAGGGGCAGCAGGAACATTGCTCCTTCAGCACTCAGCACGCCAGGTGCAAGGCGGCTGCGGTGCTGCTGCCACGGAACATCAGGCACCGTCAGCAGAAACAACCCCTCCTCCCCGCAGCGCTCGTCTGCACACTGGCTCCGGAGCCCCAACCCTGCGCCCTTCGCCGAACAATGACGAAGAGGGGTCTGGCTGTGCCGACTCAGACACCACGAGCTGGGAGCTCCAGGCTGCCCCTTCACATGTGACACTTGGCCAGTGTCATTCCAGCCTCGGCCAGAGCTGCCATCACCTGTGGCAACGATGTGGAACGTACATGGCCAGAGCTCCATCAGCCCCAGCCAGCGGCTGCTGCCTCCAGCTCCCACCATCCGCCGGGCTTCAGGCAGGGTCCAGCTTCCTCCAGCTCTCAGCAGCCCCTGGAGCATGTGATGCTCCAACCAACAACCAGGGCTCCAACCTCTCTAAGTGGAGAAGGGGCTCCAAGTACTTGTGGAGCTCCTGCTGGTCCTTGAAGGAGGAGACTCACATCCCCCACGGGGTGAAGCCTTCGCTTTCCTAACCCGGCGCAGCACTAAAACCCGAGCAGCTGCTTTGTTGACCACAAACCAACGTGCCAAGTAAGGAGATGCAGAGAGACCATCAAAGCCACACGCCAGGAAGAGCATCAGGAAGCATCTCTGAGCACCAAGTACGGCGTGCTGGACTCTGAGCCACATGCTGCTTCAGGATCAACCCCTAGTAAGCAGAGAGTACTACCGAGAGTAGTGTGGTTTTCACACGGGGCTCTCGAGGCACAGAGTAAAAGCCAGCTCAGAGCACAGTGAGAAGAGCTCTGCTCTCCGGAATGAGGGTGCTGTGCAGACACCTCTGCACCATCATCCCAAGGCAGGATGGACACATGAAAACAGATCCCATCAAGGAACATCCTGAGCAAAGCAACAGCATCGGGTTTGAAGAGCCTCCTGCTGCCCTGTTGTAAATACCCGCTGAAGAGGTGTGGAGACAGGACAAGCACTGCATTACTGTGCTCCCTGATGCATGAAGGGCTGTTTTATTGCCCGGAGTTTGACAAACCCCAAACCTGTGAACAATCACCACAGTCAGGGTTGGCAAAGGGCTCAGCTGCAAAACAAACACTGTTGTCTATTAGCAAAGAAAAACTCATCTAAGTTTCCCCTGACTGTAATGAAAAAAAGTTTCATTTTATTTCCTGCTGCTCAACCCTTTTCCCTTTTACACTGCTCTTTCCATGCACCCACTTGCATATTAACGAATGTCCTTCCAGGGCTGTTTCTTCAGAGCAGAACTGTCCTCCCTTGTCCTTCAACCCCGAACCAAACCCACATCTCCAGCTATTTATGGGGGTTTTTAATTCACAGAACGAGCGCTCGCAGCCCGGGGCCTGCCCGCGACAAGCGATGCTGCGCTGCAGAAAGGTGCTGAGCTGCAGGGCCGGGGGTCCACACCCACCCTCTGCCCCCGGGTGAAGAGGAGAGCAGGGGGCAGCTCTACCCACACAGTTCACGCTCCCACATCCCCAGTTCCTACACAGGCTGTTGACAAGGTGGGGTGCAGAGACCTGCACCCGGACTAAACTCGTTACACTGATGAGTTACACCTATTTTAATGAGTTTTATGAGTTACACCTCGGCGCCACGCAGCCCCTCGCACCGAGACGTGCTCCTCATGCTGCCACAGATCAGCTACAAACCCAGGAGAAGTCGAGTCCCTGGGTTTGCTCCCGACCTGCCTGGAAAGTCAAGAGCTCTGCCCAGCACCGAATCAGCCAGAGCCGGGAGCGCGGGCGTCCCTGCATCGCCCACGCCACCGCGCGTCGCTCGCCTGCCGGAGGGCAGGAATCACACAGACCAAACACCAGCTCTGGTTTCTGCTGCCCGTGGGCTCAGGCTCACCCTCCACCTCTGTTAGAATGTGCCAGAAAGGCCTGATGGGACGCAGAGGCCCAAAGCCACTTGTGGGAATGTGCCCACCAACAAGCATCGTTCCGGGTAACGCTGGTGGTGACGCCATCACCAGCCGTCCCACCACCGCCCAGCCCGCTCGCTGTCCCCAGGGTGCCACTCAACAACGAGCCCCGTGTGTTTCGGTCACTCGAGACCCCTGGGACGCTCTCCACACCCTCCCATCCCTCATCTGAGCTCGCTCAGATTGGGGACATGAGTTTGGGGTTCCTTCAAGCAGCACCTTCACTCCAGTCCCCGCAGCTCCTCCCCTTCCCGCTCCCCGGTCGGGCTGCGCTGTGGTGGATGCTGGGAGAGGACTGGCTGTTAATGCTGAATACAGTATTAGAAAGCAATTAGTGGTGCTGGCTGCTCAGCACAGCCCCACTCACACCCCAGCCCCGCTCGAGCCCCTCAGCCTGCGGTGCCCCGGTGTCACTGTGTGCAGGGGACTCAATGCCCACGACTGCGGTCACTGGTGCGTAGATGGAGTTTCACACATGTCAGCGACGCGAGCGCTCATCGCTTTGACAGAGCCTCACCCAGGCATTTGAAACCAAGGTTCAGCTGCAATTTTTAATTACCCCTGGACAGCGTGGGGACTGCACCACCGCTCCCTGATTCTGGAACCACGGTTCCTCCCTTCTAAAGCCTCCGCAGGAAAAGCGGCGGTTTCTGTTGTGAGGGGTTATTTGTTTAAAGCGATGCTGAAGCCATTCAACCTCCTGCAGCTGCTGAAATCACCACAACCATTTCTGGGAAACAGAAATTGTGTTCTCCAGTTTATAAATTAAAATTAAAGAAGCCAACATAATCCTCTCTGCCCTTATTATCCCAGAATGGGGCTCAAGGCACGGGCAGAGGGGTAACTTGTTAACTCCAGACGCAAGATGGGCAGCAGCCGGGCTGTGGGCAGGCAGGAGCAGGCAGGAGGCAGGCAAAGGCACTTTCTGCCCCTGAAGCCACACTTGGCCACAGACACCATCCAACCAACACTGGCCCAAAGCCACGCATCACCGCCACAGCAAATCACGCTTCCACAGCGTGTCTCCCCTGGGGACACAGAGGTGGCTCTGCAGAGCCCTCCCCGTCTCGCAGGGCGACAGGCCATGCTCAGAAGCTGCCTCTGCCCATCCCACTGACCAGGGAGGAAACAAAAAAATAACCCAAAGGCCTCAACTGAACCCCCTAAAGTCACCCACAATCCAGGGCGGCCTCTTCGCCGCCACAGCCCGATGCGGGGTGGAGTGCGAAAGCTCCGCCGTGCTTGCGCTGCACGCCCGAGTCCCACCGCTTCTGTTGGAAAGGATGGGGTGTCTTTGCTGCTGGCTGAAGCACCCTGTGCTTCCCAGAGTCTTCCAAAGGTGCCATCTCCACCTGCCTCACCCCTGTGCAAGAGATCCCACCGTCTCACTCCTACATCCCCCAAGCCCCGGAGAACAATACATCCTCCCTCCTCTTCCTCACCAGCTGCCTCCAAACACTGGTGCAAACCTCTTGGCTTCAAACACTTTCCACTCCTTGCCCAAAAGCTCTCTGGGTGGGTTACTCCCGGTGACAGATCTCTCCCAGAGACCCTACGAGAGACTCCTGAATCACAGCGACCCGGCTCGGTAAACCCAACAGCCTGCAGACACCGGGCACGGAGAGGATCTGGGTGTTGAGGTCTGCCCCCAATCCCACTGGACTGACAAGACACCCTTCCCAGTGGTGTCTGTGTGTTATTCTGTTTAACTCTGCTCCACCGACTACGCTTCAGAGTGCCGAAGCAGCGCAAGACGCAGTGATTAAGCTGCGATCTCAGTGGATTGCTCGCGATGATAATTCCACCTTTGTAATTCAGCTTCAAATAAACCCCCTTTGTTCTGTCTTATTACACAGATTCTGGTATCATTCAAGTATATTAACTGTAGCCTATTACTGTCACACAAAAATGCTCCCTGAGCCATGGCAAAAGGCTCCCCAGACAAAACTTTATGTCATGTTAATCCAAGCTTTAATAACTCTGAGGATATATAACTGTATTCTAATTGCGCTTTGTGTTCCCGCGCACGGAAACCAGGAGATACCCGAGGTGACAGCGACAGCCTTGTCCAAACCCAGCACTGACTCCTCACCCTGGGCACCCCCGGATGGCTCCGGCATGGAAACGCATTCCCAGGGCTCTAAACAGCGGTGGGTGACTCAAGCCAAATCCTGGCTCACGCTAAACCCGAGTGTCGGGCACGGAGGGGGAAACGGGGCTGGTGGCGCTAAGTGCCGCGGCTGTTCCGGCAGGAGAAATTAATACCCTCTAAAAGAGCACTTAAACGGGGATAATCGGTATTATGGAAATTGGACATATCTAATTCTGGAGGGCCTGCTGCAAACACCGCGCGGTGACGGGCTGCGGGAGGCTGAGCGCTCGTTTCGGAGCCAACGCTTGAAACAGGCAAAGGGAGAAAGAAAAGGCAAAACCCACCAGGTCTCAGACCTCGGGGGAGGCTGGCACGTACCCATGGGCCCCTGCCACCAGCACCCCTGCAGCCAGCACCAGCACAACCGACTGCTTCCGATGGGAGGTCCGAAGCCGCGTGCCGAAGGTGTGAAGCTCAGAGATGAGAAGTCAAACGGACACAACTTGCTCTTCTGTGAGAGCAGTCAAAATAAAACACAACCCCAACGCCCCTAGAAGTCCCCTTTGTCCTGGCTCCCGTCTCACATGGGCTCTGACATCCCACAACCCATCATCTCCAGATCAGGAGACGTGATTCAAAAGCCACTCTACTGGAAATGGAGCCCAGCTGAGACCAGAGCCTCTTGGTTCTGTATTTTCAGACTGTCTCCTATGACATATTTTAAAAATTAAAATGAACAGTCTTGTGTAAATCACAAGGCTCCAGAAACTGGAGTATTCAGAAGAGAAAAAAAAACCAACAAACTATCACTGAACAGCATGAAATTCTTGATAAATTGTGAAATTTGGCAGCACCCATCTGACAATGTTTATTTTTTTCCCCCCAAAGTTGTTCTCTGCTGAACATTAGATCAAAACAGTTTTCTTTGGCAGACACAGGTTCTGCTCCGCGTTCCCCCGCTCCCTGACACACCATATGGACCACTCATAATGAAATCTATGTCGTGGGGATACTCCAGGAGCTCGGTGCTGGTGTAAGTGCTGCTCCTCTGAAGTTGGGGGCTAAACAGCATCATATGTTTGAACCATCCCTTCTGATTTGGGGGTCCTTAGACGTGCAGCCCGTGAGCTCCGATGGAAACACCGCGCAGCGCTCCGGTGTACACGCACATATACGTGTACCTAGAGCCAAATCACTGCCCTTCCCCCAGCTGCCTTACGTGGCATCCTGTGGGAAGAGCCCAGAGAAATGGGGAAAACCAGCTGGGATGGCTTCAAGGCAGAAGGTGTACCAGGACAAGTGGAAATTCCTCACATGAGAGCCGTTCTCCTCCTCCTCCTCCTCTCCACAAGACAGGAAGGATGTTTCCAAGACTTCTGATGGACAACACAAACATGGCACAGCTCCAACACGTGGCTGTAGCATTTCCAGGTGTCCCTCAGGGAGCCAAGGGATGGACCATTCGCTTGCCAGCGGCTGGTGATCTGCTGGTGCGGGAGGTGCCCGTGGCAAGCACGGACCCAGCTGGTTGTGGCACCCATGACAGCAGACACGATGGTCCCCAAGGTTGCCCCGAGTGTAGCCAGACCCCAGGGCACACTGGGGAGGGGGCTTCAGCTGCGATGCTGCACACCCTCCCAAGCTCTTTGGGCATGATCCACAGCGGCTGCACCCCAGCCGGGCCAGACTCCTCTCAGGAGCTCTGCGTCCCACGGCACAGCACTCCAGCGGGGCCGTGCCCAGACACAGCCCCCTCATCCTGCCACCTGAGGGGCCACATCCATCTTGGACCCCAACCCCGAAGGCAAATCTTATTTCTGAATGGCCAAATTATCCATTATCCTGCAGCTCCCTCAGGATTTCTATGGGCTTAAAGGGAATCTGCCCATAGTCCCATGAGCAGCGTCAAGGCAGGTGTCTCCACAGCAGAACAAACCTTTTCAGGAGCAAAGGGCTTGTGTTTTGGGGAAAAGGTGCTTCTGATTTTGCATTTCCACTCTCCACCTGCTTCACTCCTCCTGGAGCAAGAGGCAGGACGGACAGACATTATCTAAAAGAACAATAAATCTGGCAGCTCATGTCACGATCGATCCGGTGACCGAACAAGCGACACCAGCCTCAGTCATGGACACCAGCCTCAGTCGTGTCGTAACCATGTGATCATGATCTTCTCACCTGAGGAGCAGCAGTTCAGCGCCACAGATACACACACAGACACTCTCTGTCTTTGGTGGCCCAGGGAAGAATACCCCAAAATCAGCTGCCTGAGCTCCCAAACACTCACAGTGGGCTCCGTCAGCCATACAAGGCGGGAGAGACGCCAGAGATTTCGCTGGCCCCAGGGACAGCCGAGAGCAGCCCCCCAGGTCAGGTCCCAGACTGCTGTGATCTGTCTGTCCCCAGCGTCGCGACGAGACACATGGACACAGAGCATAGAGCTAGACCAAAACACCTGATTTTTGGTCTAACTCCAGAAAATGTTAGTGCAAAACACCTCTCTCTGCCTTGGATCTCCCTGGACAACACCAGCCCAAGAGATGGTTCTCCTTCTGCCAAAGGTTGCATCCGAAGTGTCACCTGCCTTCCACGAAGGTCCACACATTCCCTGTGAGCCCCATGTTCTGCAGACTGACCTCCCTCTCCGTTCTGGGATACCATAGCAACATGAAATTAGCACACACAGACCTGTTAAATGAATAATTTACTGATTTCATAAGAACCTGTCCTGCAATTTATACTTCTATTATCCTTTATATCCGTGTCTCAACTCCCTGTGTAAAAAGGCTGCAATCAAGCTAAAGAACATCTGGAAATCCAGTAAGCAGGCGCAGACCAGCTCCACATTCACTGCAGGTCGACCCCCCAGGTCCCCCAGAAAAGGGACACAGGGGGTGGTCCCTGAGGAGCAATGCTGGCATCCATCCCCTCCCTTGCAGGGGGATGTTTGTCCCAGACCCAGCCAGGGATTCAGAAGTACCCCTGTCCTTAGTCTACCGATGGTCACCTAGAACCTGCAGCCAGGGCACGGCCAGCCACAGCGACGGCTGGGCTGGAAACATCTGAAGAGGCTCCTCCAACACCAGAGATGCTCTGCTAGTGACTCAACCACATCTCACACTCATACTCAATTTTAAAGATATTTATAAAGGCAGCAGGGTGACAGGTTTTCAGTGTATTTATTCGGGTGGAATAAGGTTGGATGGTTTTTGTTAGAGATGCTGTGGGCTGCAACTTTCCAGCCCTTCCCGCTGCAGAGGCGCCTTGGTCTGAAGAACTGGGTTCAGCATCCCCTGAGATGCCCCTAACCAAGCACACCCAGAGAGCAGGACAGCTTTCCTTTGATTGCTTTGTTTCTCGCTTCCTATTCCTGCCGGGGAGCTGCTCTCGGGGCTTAAAAATTAACAACCGCGCAGCTATTAAATCCAGAGCTTGTGAGGAGGTGGAGATTCACAGAGCATCCCTCGAGGAGGGGGTGGGGGGACACAAACACACCCACTGTGGAGCCTGGTCTCACCCAAACCTCCTTAAAGCCTGCTGTGAGTGCTCAGCACCCAGCAGCACAGCGTGGCCGGAGCAGGACCCTCCGGATGGGGCGGGCGGACTCGGTGCTGGCACAGCATCTCCCGTGAGCCCGCAGCCGTCTACCAGGAGAAGCGCTTGGAGATGAAATTTTAAAAAAAGATGAGAGAAAGGGACAGCACAATATTACTCACTTGGTATTTATGATCCAGAACAACAACAGCGGGGAGATTTTCTTTCATTACACAGGAGCCCTGAGGTTCTTCGTGCAATCCCCAGCTGCCTCGGACCTGGGGATGCTCAGAGTGCTTGGCAGAGCACAACAGAGGCAGGTAAGGGGGAAAGGGTCACCTTGGTGGGCAACACTGTGGGCATCTCAAAGCTGGTCCATACAACAGCGCTGGGCTCTGCCAGGATCCTGTGCAGATTAGTCAGCCCATCCTGGGAAACGCAAAGGGACGGAGCAGGGGGGGTGGGAACAGCCCACAAAAGCACAAGACACTGAATGAGAAATTTAGGGGGGTGCCCCGAGACAGTGAAGCCTTGTGACATCCTTACAAATGACATGAATCCTTTCACATCAGGGTCCAAGCACAGATTTAACCACTGGCAAGTACAAAAACACAAAGACTTTGGCACTGGCTGCTCGACTTGGACGTAGGATTTCCAGAGGAGCCTGGGCAGGGAGGTGGCCAGCAAACAACACGGGTGTAAGCCACCCAGGAACACATCTGGATGATGAATTTTGTAGGTTCCTAGCCATCACAGCAGCAAGGGGCCAAACGAGATCTCAGCAGGACTAGAGAGCCACCAGCACCTCGGGCAGCATGCCATGAGGTTTGGAAAGGACAGATGATGGGGCTGCCAAAGGAGTTGGCTCTGGTGAAGCTTCCAGCACCGTCTCCCAGACACCCCGGCTGAAGCACCATGGAAATCCCTCGGCATGAGGAGGGCAGGTCCTCAGATGTAAGGACTTGTTTCTCAGCACCCTCAGAACATACAAGCCCCATGAACACGTGGACACATGGAAGGAGATAGAGGCATTAGATTAACCAAGAGCCAAAACCACCGTGGCTCCGAGCTGGGCTGAACACCCCCTGGTCCTGGTTGTTTTCACTACTGGAGCTGGGACTAGAGAGCAAAACGTGTCAGATTGCAGGAAGACCAGAATAGGGAGAGAAGAAACGGTTCTGTTTAATATCTCCCCTTCCTGCCAGCGTTTATGGCTCCCCACCTCCTCCCTGTCTCAAGCACAGCTGGACAGCTGCAAACAAAGGCCGGTTAAAGCCGCTCTTAGCGGTTTATTCCCCAACCACCCATCACCTACAAGAGAGCAAAGATGAAAGCGGCCGCTTGACCTGCCCCGCGCGCACAAAGCAACCGCTTCCCCGCGCCGCCAACACGAGAGGGATGAAAAGGATGTCAGGAGAGCAGAGGGATGGAAGGGAATGTGGAGGCAACAACAAAATGAAACCCGAGACCTTAAAGCTGTCTCACCCCCGGCTCCGCTGTGGGCTCTCGCTGGCATCAGGAACCAGGGCTCGGGCTGTCAGACAAAACACAGTCACGGGAGCTCTGGGCTGAACTGGGACCAGAGCACTCAGCACAGACACTCTGAGCATCTCACAACCACTGACCACATCACCCCCCTGTCTCACAGCTCATCTCCACCTTGTATGGCCGCGGCACTGGCACCAAAGCACTTGGGGGTCCCCCAGCACAGCCCCAGATCCCCCACATTAACCACTGCCCAGAAAGAGCCACGGCTGCTCGGGTCAGCAGCTCCTCTAGCAGGGGTTCTGCATCTTCCCAGGGTTCTGCATCTTCCCAAGACTGTGAAGTACAACAGATCTTAGCTTAATTACATAACATAGGTGTGAGAGCAAACCTGAGACAGAAAACTTCTGCCGAGCCCCAGCACGTGGACAACAAACCCAAACCACCAGAAAACCCCTTTCCATGGAGTGCCTGGCCCCAAGAACATCCCTCACCCCCATGGAGCCACCCCCAACCCCCATTCAACTTAAATCCAAACCAATGGCTTGCTCTTGGCACCAGACACACTGGTGGTCAATCACCCAGAAGAGCTGGTGCCCACCACACCACAGGAGAGAGCGGGAGCAGACAGTGCAGTGGCTGAGCCCAGGCTGAGCTGGGGGAGCAACTGAGGTGTTGCTCCCCCACTGAGCACCTACCCAGCACAGGGGACACCCCCGTGATGGGGACACACACACGAGCCTTGAGTGCTTGTGCCAGACCCTTCATTACTGTGCCACCAAGTTTTAACCCCGTGCTATAAAGCAGCAGAAGCTGAACCCACGGCGGGTGCTCCCTCCCTCCCGAATCAATGCGCAGCGGCAGGACCCCCGCTCCGAAGAGCCGCCGCAGCTCCTCTGCTGTTAAAAGGCCGCTGTGCACTTCAATGGAGCCAAAGGACACTTCTCGCTGCTCCCAACAGCTGAAAGGTTACGGCACGCTGGGTGGAAACGGCCAAACCGCTCGCTCAGGGTTCTCAGCTGCTTCCAGAAGCTGCCAGGGCTGCTCTGCCCCGTGGAAGGTCGCTGCCGGCGCCACACGGTAAATGGCAAGAGGCTGGGCAGGCTGCAGGAGGGGCTGTCACCAGACCTGTGCTGTGCCACCTGTGCTGTGCCAATTACCCACACGCCGACCTGCGCTGACAGCATCGCTCTAATTAGACTCCCATAGCCCAGCCCGCAGCACCCTGCACTCCACAGCCCGACCCCGCAGCACCCTGCACTCCACAGCCCGGCCTGCAGCACCCTGCACTCCACAGCCCGGCCCGCAGCACCCCACGGTCCCCCGACCACCACGGGAAAGAAATCCCTGGGAAAAGGGGGACGTGCCAGCAATCACTCCGTAAGTACCGGCACACACACTGAGCGTGGAGGACGGCAGACCCTGACCCACAGCCCCCCCGTCACCCCCCCCGTGCTCCCCTCCGCCGCGTCCCGTGTCCCCTGCTCACTCTGCCTTCCCTCTCCAGCATCCTCAGGTTCTCCCTGTCCCAAAGCAACGCCAGTCCCCACTTGCAAAGAGTAACAGCTCTCCCCTCTCCTCTTGGCTTTTACTAAGTCTTTGGTGCTACAAGAGGGAGTAGACAGGAGGTTACATCAAACACAACCTGGCTGAGAAGACCTCGGCTTCGGAGTCCGAGGGGTTTTAGTCAGCGTTTACACAAGCAGCTCAGGCTGAGCGAGACTCGAGCCACAACCCCACGCCTGGGAGGTGCTCACACCATGTCCCCACATGCTCCCATCTCCTTGGGTGGAAGGATGGGACAGGACAACCCACTTCAAGGCTTCTTCTGCCCCTCGGAGAGCTTGGTCTGTTCCTGGAGGAGAAACCTCCTATTGCTGCAGCACGAGGCTTCTTATCAGTGCTCTTTCCTACAAACAGCTCGAGTTTTAAGAGGGTTTCCAGTTTAATTACTCCTGTATCTGATCACCCATTCTCAAAGCAGAGGCAAAAAGCAAAGGACACCTTAAAGGACAAGGGCTGCCTGTGTGCATCCTTCAGCACGCAGCACCATGCTTACCCTTCTGGAGCATCCACTGAACCAGGTGAGTGTCAGCAGAAGGGATGGGGACAGGATGGGATGGGACAGGGATGGGGACTGGCAGGGCATGGCCTCTCCAACCTGGAGAAAGAACTCCAAGAAACACTCAGCAAGGACCAGTTTTCCTGGTGTGTACTCCAGCAGCAGCCCGGCACACTACGGTACACACGAGAGACACGGCAGAGTTTAAAGGAATCACTGTGAATGACTGCAGTAGATTTACAAGAAGGGTAAATAAATACAGCTCGAGTTTACTTTAATTTAAGAAGCTTATTTGCAAAAATCAATTTCTTGCTGCTTTGATTCAATTCAAGATGCTCCAGAACATCCACGTGCTTATGGAAACAAGATCTGGGGTTTATCCTCCTCAGCGACACGGGAGCTGGGGAAGGGGATCGGCACGGTGCAGGTCTGGGCTGTATTTAACATGGAGCACATTACTCTCTGGCTTACTACGTCCTTGCTCCTCGGAGCACTGACCTGCTGAACTCAGCTACTTACCCCAGACCTCGATGTAGACACAACACATGGATATTAAACCGCTGTCTCCAGCCCAGAAACGAGATTCCCGTTTAGCAGCCCCCTTCCTGCCGGGCCAGGGCCGGCGGCAGAGCAGTGTCCTCACTCCATGCTCCTGTCCTGCTGATGAACTAACCTGCTGCACTACACAATGATGGAAATGAAGATGCAAATCCCAGCACAGAGCTCTGTATGCTTCTAGTGGCAAACAACCCCAGCCTGCTCGACAACACGTCCTTAGAATGGAGCTAAACTGCCCTTCTGTGCCAATTAAAGGCTCACCAGAACTGAGCCTGAACCTGAAGTATTGTTTAATAAAAAAGAGAAGAAACAATTTTTCTTCCCTTTTTTTTTTTTTGGGTTTTTTTTTGAAGAAACAAACACCCTCCTACAGATTCTCGTGGAAGGATGCTCCTCAGTTCATTAATGCTCCCACACAACAGCCACAGCTGCCTCTCTGGCCAGTCCCAAGTGATGCTGCAGCACGGAGACCCACGTCCACCCTGCCGACACCTCCTGCCCCCGGGTCCCCTGAGGCCAGCACTGCCACCAGGATGCAACCCCCACAGCCCAGTTCTTCTGACCACAAACTTCACCCCAAGTGGGGTGTCTGGGGCTCAACCCTTGGTGCCTTTCACTCAGCTCTGTTCAAGGGGCCGCATGAGGAGCCCGGCAGATTCGACAGAGCCCCACAAACACAATCACAGAATCATAGAATGATTAGAGTTGGAAGGGACTCCCAGAGGTCATCTAGTCCAATCCCCTGCAAGAAGCAGGGACACCCCCAACTAGATCAGCTTGCTCAGGGCCTCATCCAACCTGGCCTTGAACGTCTCCAGGGATGGGGCATCCACCACCTCTCTGGGCAACCTGTTCCAGTGCTCCACCACTCTCACAGCAAAGAACTTTTTTCCAATACCCAATCTAAATCTCCCTCCCTCTATTTTAAACCCAGCACAGCTCTGAAGAACAGACACCAACCCAAAGCCCGAGACCCAGATGGTCCCCGGGGATCATTGGGGAAGGCATGGCCCCCACTGAATCCACTCCCAATTAGGATTCATTAGCATTAACGATGGGTGGCCGAGTCGAGGCCCTGTGCAAAGGCACCAGCACTTCACCAGAACACCTGGGTGTTTGGCAGAGCTGCTTTCATTAAAATCCATTTAGAAAAATATTAACGAAGGAAGTTTTGGGACTGGACCGCCCACCCCCCCTGCAAGCGTGTGACTCCAACGTGGCTGCCCAGCAGCGACGCCGGGGCCCGAAAGCAAAATCTAACAGTGAAACGTGAATGGAAAAGCAACATGTAAACAAACAGACTCCACAACATCAAATAAAATTATCCCAGTTTTTGGATGCAGTCCAAACTTAATAGCACAGAAGGAAGTGAACGTTGAACTCGTGGGTTTTTTAACCTCAAGTGTCTGTTTAATTTCAGAAACAGCTGCTGGTTACATATTTGCATGCTACACTTTCACACCACACAGGCGCCTGCACCAGCCTCCTGCATTTAAATAAAAATCAGACGCAGCCAGCTATCACCAGAGGGACAGACCCAGCCAGCCAGGGACATCCTCGGGGGACACCTGCCCCTCACACACCCCACACACTCCTCCTGGAACGCACCCTGACCCCGTGGCAGCGAGGACAGCGTGGGCAGCTCCGTCCCAGTGAGGACAACCAGCCGTGGCGATGGCTCCCGGGGACCTCCCGGGGACCTCCGGCTCGTTGCCACAAGCCGTCTGCGGGCGCAGGGGTGAGGAATGCAACGGCTGCACAGAGGGGCTCAAAGGATGCGGATCTGCAGCTGCAGGAGCTGCTCTGCGACAACGTGAAGGATCTCCCATCCCAGAGGATCTCCCACCACACCCTGCGGCCCATCAGCACCCCCCCAGCATCCCCGTCCAGTGCCTTAACCCTTCGTCGCCCGCCTCCGGGGATGTGGGCATGCAGGGCCCACAGAGAAAAATATGCTCCCAAACGGGTCATCTCTTCTGTACCTTTGCTATTTGCAGCTAAGTATAATGGAAAAAATTGACTGTTTGCTTGGTGCAATAGGCCATGACTCTGTTTACACAGAAATAATAGCTAAACAGTGATGGATTCTAAATCTCCATTACAGTGAAAGATTTGAAGGAGTAAAGCAGTTAGAAAAATAATTGGTTTTCTTGTTTAGCTTTAAAAAGCCTTTACACACTGCCAAATTGAGAAGAGTTCTCACTTATTTTGTTTTTTCCTTCAGGGGGGTGTTATATTAACAAAGGGAATAAAACCAAGGCTGACCTACTTCAGGGAAAGAGAAAACCTCTGACCTTCACTGTCAATCCTGAAGGTCAAGGGTTGGGTAGCCCAGGACCGGTGCCCACGGAGCCCCATCGCGTGCGAGGCACAGGGTGACAATCAAGGCTCAGCACTCAGCCTGTGCTGGCTCTGGATGAGGCCAGTAATCACTACAGCAACCTGGAAACCTTTGAAGATTTCAAGGAAAAGAGATTCAGCTTCAGCGCTCTCAACCAAGCACCAAGCCTGGGCAGGGAAGGCAGAGTCTGTCGGTCTGCCCTGGAGGAAGAGGTCCAGTCTGAAGCCTTAGGAGACATGAGAGGAAGGTTTACGAGGTCAAGTCCAGCCTCAAGCCTTCCCAGCACCTTAGTTTTAAAGCCAGGCTGGAAAACAAGCACTGGCTAACTGGGAACAGCACAGTAACAGGAGTCAGAAAACCACATGGGGCTTGTGTTGGAAACCATCCCCCAACAGACTTGTCCTTAACGGAACCAAGGGGACACCTGGGAGCTCTGAGCCCTCTCGGACGCCTCTGACCATTCCAAAGCCCAATCCAAGAGCCTCTGTGCTTGGGCAGGCAGAGACCTCCCCCCACGCCTGCTCCTCCGAGGCACCCACAGAGCGGGATGGGGACGCAGCTGCCGGTGACATTTGCAGCATCTCTGTGGAGCGCCTCAGAGGCCGAAGGACACCAGCTCAAAGCCACACCGCAGGAGAGACAGTGGCCAAGGGGCTCCCCACGCCGCTTCGGGTCATATTTACATACAAAAGAGCAGCTGCTGTGCCGCTATTATGCCGCGAACTTCCCAGCGGTGACCCAGGCGGGTGCGGGAGAGCGGGGGAGCAGCGGGTGCAAAGCACCTATTGAGGCCCCATTAATTTTTCAGGAATTCTCAGACTTTGGTCTTTACAAAACGCATCAGGAGGAGGGAAGAGGAGAAAGAGACTCCAACCAGGAGGAGAGTCTCCCCCCAGCAATCCTCTCCCCATCAAACAGCTTTGTCAAAACAGAGAGGAATGAACAGAAGCTGATCTGAACTCTTCGCCTCCCCTAATTAGAAGGGAAAAATCCCGGGCAGCGACTGAAGCGGACGCGGCCCCTCGCCGGGCGCGGGATCACCAGCGCACACACACACACAAGTTTCTCTCCACGGTCCAATTTCTGGAAATTTATTCCAGTTGTAAACCATTAGGTGCCAATTTTTCAAATCAACCTTACGATTCCGTAGCCCTGGCTGCCTAATAGACTCTGAAAAATCTGTTGCCGGCTCGAAGCTGAGCGAACGTTATCTCACAACATCTTAATAAGGCTCTGGCTGTGCCTTCACCTTGCCTTACACGAGGGGAGAGGGGCAGCTGAGGGGAGCAGACCTGCTGGGGGGCAGGAGATGGTCCCCCTGGACCAGCTCCGAAGGGATGCGGTCGCCCCTCAGGACTCAGCCCAGCCAGGGGAGGGAAAGGCTCACAGCCTCCCCCCGCTCCGGCTCTCCAGCCCCCGCTACCAACCCCAAACAAACCAGTTTGGTGGTGGTGTAGAGAGGGGTGTGGAGAGACACCCACCTCTCATCCCCCCTGCAGCCCCCGTGCTCACGCAGCCGCAGCTCGGCTGCCGGTTACAGCCATAAATCACGGCCCAGTGAATTACAGACGTGGGAAATCAGCATCAGTTTAATCTTAATATTCCTGGCTGCTGCTTTCAGCAGTCTGGTGGCTCAAGGTCATGCTGGGAGGGAGCGGACCAGGACCTGGAACCTCAGGCTCCCAGCCGTGGGACCTCCATCTCCCCATCCCTCCCCTCCCTCGAGGTCCCCCAAGCTCTCTCTGGAGCTGTTGTTTAGGAAAGCTGGAGAACTGCTATATAAAAACACCATGTTATGCAGGCTGGAGAGCTGGTTGGCAATGACCTTGGGTACCTCAGAGGCCTCTGCCCTGGGTGGAGGAAACCCACCTCATATCCTATCTGAAAATTGGGATTACACGTCTGCCGCCGCTTGTGATTTCTCTGTCTGTCCCGGGGCAGCGAGGCAGCACCCGCCCTCACAACGCTTTGCTGCTGGAGGACAATATCCTCACTGGATTCCTTTACGAATTCCTGCACACAACTCAAGGAAATAAATGTCTCCTTGCAAAAGCCACCCCCAGGCTCGGCCTACCCTCCCCACTTTGCATACCAGTTATATTTAATTGCCTCCGAAAACAATGCCAGGCGGGTGGGACAAGGGGCTCGCCCCCTCTCGGGGGGAGTTTCAGGGCTCCACAGCACAAAGCTGTAGGATCAGCCCAGCCACAAGGGCCCAAGTTTGTTCTTGCGTAAGCGCCGCGGCCGAAAGCTCTCTGAGGGCACGGAGAGGAGAACGCCCGCTCGCCGGGCCTTAAGCTCCCAACCAAGTTCTATACCCGGATCTAAAGCCTCAAAAGGGGGAAAAAAAGAAAAAAAAAATAAATTAGGCTTATGATGTTAATGCTGAGAGATTTACCTTCTGTGCTAATAGAACATCTCCGTGCTTAGGAAGAGGCAGAGCCGCCCGCTATCATCAACACTTGCACAATATCCACTTGAGTGTGTGAATATCCCAACCCCGCTCCTGTGAGCTGCTTACAGGAATTACAAAGGCTGAGCTAGCGAGGAGAGGAAGGATTACCAGGGGCCACAGTTCACTCTGCTCCTGCGTAAACAAAGTATGACCTTGATTAAATTAATAATCAAACTCCACATTCCCCTTAAACTGCTGCGAGAGCGGCGCAGGCGGGGAGATAACCACCAGCCCCGACGGACACGCTCGGGCTTCCCAACTCCAAACCCCCTCAACAACCGCTTAGCAGGATTAAATTTTAATAACTCAGCACTTTGTTTTTTATGTACTTATTAAAATTTAAGATGCTGAGCCAGTGACCCTGGTAATTTTTCAATTGTTCGAGCTGTGAGGTCTGGGCTGGCTGATTACGCCTCGACAGCTGCTGGCGACGACCTTGCGATCGGCGGGAAGCGCGATGCGATAGCGCCGGATTGCTGAGCGCCGCAGCGGTTCCTCTCCCCCTCCCGACCCCGCCATCACTTGAAATAAGTTCATGAGCTAATTGCACAGAATAATGCTGAGGGTTATTTGGGAAAACAAACCCTCTCCACAGTCTCCTAAACGACAGCCGCAGCTCCGTGGTGCTTCCCAACTTCACCTTCACCGGGGCACGGCCGCGCTCGGAGCACAGCGGGAGCCGGTGGCACCCGGAGCCGGACCCTTCTGTGAGGAAACACAGCCACATCATGGCTGTTGGCATTGGTGAGGAGTCTCACTGGGCTTTCTCAGGTGGGATTAAGAGCCAGGCCAGCACAATGACCCAGCAGAAACCCAACAACACCCAGCACCACCCGCTGTACTGACAGTGCCTGGTCAGCAGCCACACGGTCTCTAGAGGCATCAGCGTCCTGCAGGTTCTGGATTGACTCTGAGGAAGGAGAAAACAATTCCTAGAAAAACAGCTAAGAGGAATTCTCGTTTCCAGGCAAAGGGGACAAACCACATAACAGCACAAAGATGGTGGGGCCCAAAAACAGGTAATTATCAAGCACCCAAGTAAGGAGTCCTGTGTCTGTTTTCAATGGCTGCCTGGGGACAAGTGAGCGGTGAGGCAGGACCCTTGGTGGGAGCTGCTCCAGACTGGAAGACCCTACTCTGCCTGCCAGCCCCACTCCAGGCTCCTACAGAGTCGCCACGGGATTCTGAGATGCTTTTTGAGATGTAAATTCCCCAGCACAGAGGCTGAAGTTTGCACTCGTATGAAGCAAGGCTGGTCCTGGAGCAGCACGGGGAGCACCTCTGTCACACACAGCACGCAGCACCGACCTAGGAGCTCCCTGTTCTGCCCTAGCCCCATGGAGAGGTCCAGCCAAGGCCAAATCTCCTCTCCAAAGCCTGGGAATGTTGGCACAGCGATGGGAGCAGGCACGGCACTGGTCACCTTTGCTGTCTCTCGTCAAGTCAGTGCTGTCAGGAAGGGCTCAGACTGCGGCGAAGCTGCGACTGCTGCCAAGCTGAGATGCACGCTACAAGATAAGCAAAAAGCACCCAAAGGCACTTAAATCCAGTCTCCTGCAACTGGCACGGTGACAGTGGCGTGCAGGGCGGAGAGGGAGCCACAGCCAGCCTGTGAGAGGCGAGGGCAGAACGGGGAATTCATTCAAGCACACTGACAGACAATTACCACTGCAGACAGCTCCAGGAGGAGGAAGGTCCGGATTTAAGAGACCTCCCCGGGTCCCACCCTGCACCACGGTTTCCCCACACAGGGACTGGGTGATGGCAGGATGCTGTTCCAAACATCAGGTGTTTTTCTCCCACGTGCCCACCGCTGACACACAAAACTTCATCCCTTGGCCAGGCACAGCCTGACCACGGGCGCTACAGCGGAGTGGGGAGCGGACCCCAGCACAGCTCCTGGCACTGCAGCACCAAAGCAGGAAAGCTTTGCTGTTTGCTCTCCCAGGCCCAGACAGATGTGACTCAGAGAGAACAGTAGCCAGGTTTTGGCTGGTGGCTCACCCCACACACGCCAGCAAACCTGGAGCCAACAGCGGGAGCAGCGGGCGCAGCCTGCCCGGCCGCTGGCTGCCCTCCAGCGAAATCCACGGACAGACAGCGCCGCAGAGCTGCGGGGACATGGGGACATTCCAGCACAACTCCTTGGAACAGGAGAGAGAAAAAGTCCCTTCCCTGCACATTCCTGCACGATCCAGGGGCAGAGAGAGCGCTCAGGCTGTGAGAAGGGATGGTTGCTGCTGCTCTGCCGCTAGTGGTGCCATCGCGGGAGAGCGCTGTGCCAAGGTGTGCTGACCTCACCCGGCCTTCTCACCCTTGCTCTCGGTGCACAGGTCACCTCTGAAGGGACTGTGCTTGGCAGAAGAGAGGATGGCACGGAACAGGGAGCGCAGAAAGAGTCGCTTGTCCCCTCTGCTGCCTCAGAGCAGTTCAGCAGATGAAGGTCCTCCTCTCGGGGACAAATGACAAAGGACGCTCAGGTGGCAGGAAGAAAAACACCCTGAGACACAGGACTGGGAATCCAGCAGGTTTACTCCAGGCTTGCAAATCCCAAACCTTTGGGATCCATTTTAAAACACTATTTTGTAGCATGTTTAACGAAAGCAATTGATTTGGGCAGCTGGTTTTGTGCTGAAAGTTGTTGGTGCATTCAAGACGCAGCGTGGCACCTGCTGTAACACCGCCCAGAAGAGGAGACGTCACCATGTGCCCCTGCAGTTGGGGCTTCACCAGTTCCTGCCTCCAAGCCTCCAAACCCCCTGCAGGTCTCTGCCCACCCATAGTTACAGCTCAGCTCTACTCGCTCCCAACTACTTCACGACCTCTAATGGGTGTTACCTCCAATGCGCTGCCGCAGACGAGGCAGTGACACCACAGCCACCCGTCACAGACGGGAAACCCATAACAAGAAGAAATCAGAGACCTGCCCAAAGCCCCAAAGAAAATCTGTAACAGAGCTGAGACTCGAATCCAAGCATTTTGTTGAACTCTCAGGCACACTTCAGGCTCTCCACGAGCCCTTGGGACAATTCCTCTTGCCACCTGCACAAGCGAGGACAAACAAGCGAGTACCGTTTCTTTCCTTGAGGCCATCTAACAATGATGCATTACTCCCCAAAGATCACTCCCAACCTTGAAATGACCAAAAAGCTCCTTACCAGCTGCCTCACATACTTGTTCTTGCCTCCATTTATTCTGGGAAAAAAAAAGCTGTATTTAAAAGACTTTTTTCTTCCAAATGCACTCGAAGACGACAGCTTAACTGTCAAAGGGATCAAGAGCAAAAGCTCCTGTACCTCCATTAAACTCTAACTGCTCAACAACTCCTGCAATCTGCTCCGAGGGCTCCTGACAAGGGGGCACACATAAAACACTCCATCCCATATGCTTTTAAATCACCCAGAAGAAGCATGCCTCTGTGACACTCCTCCTCCTCCTCCACTAACCAGATTTAAGTGGTAATTCCATAGGAAGGGTGATTATCACTAAAGTTTTAATGAGTTGCCATCTGTACCCTGCACTTCATAAAGGGAGAGCGTTCCACGACCGTGCTGTCCAGGAACATAACGTGTGGCAACAAAGCATTACAAGGTGATCTGAAATAATACTTCCCTTCTCTCAAAATTAATGGCTTTAACTTGGCAGAGAGAGATGCAGCAGGGAAGAAAATGAGGTCTGTGCCTGGAGTCCCAGGAAACGTGCGAGGAGGCTTTATTTAGCATCATCAAGACTCATGGCTCTTATTTGGATGGGTCCAAGCTTCAAAATAAAATTATTAAGCATTAAAAACATGCTGAGTCTCATATGCCACCTGAGACAGAAAGTGTGTGGTTACAAAACTACAGTCAGCGAAGTGCCCACACCACACGTAGGGGTCACACGGGTGAGCACCTCTCTGGGGATTATGGCCAACACAAGCTGACCCTCCATCCCTACAAAGACACCCAGGCTGGCACACTTGCTCCTCAACATCTAAAGTCCCAGAGCTGTCTCAAAGGACTTAGGGAACTAGGAGCCAACAAGGAAATTTTTTCATTTTTTCTCTCTTTTACCTTTTCCCCGATTCTCTCCCCACCCCAGTAAGGGAGGAGCAAGCAGTGTGTTTTGGGGGTGAACCTCACGATCATCTGACTGATGTATTGGCACTTGCCCACATCACACCGTTAAAAGGACAGAGACCAGCGCAGACACTTCCTTTCCAAGAGAGCTCCCCCAGAACTCAGCCTGGAAAGAGGCTTCCAACCACCCGGTGTCCATCCCACGTCCACCTGACCGATGGCAGGTCCCTCTCCTGGCACCAGCGAGAGGAGCAGCACAGCACAAGGCAGTGGAGCAGCCAAACTCAAATCTCTTCACAGGTTTTTAAAGCCCAACCAATGTAAAACTGCTAATTAGCATTTGCCATATATGTAATTCCACTTCAAGGACAACAAAGACCAATCCTGGATACTTCTGGTAGCTCAAAGTCGACTTCAAACCTGCAGGAAGAGCCGGCAGAGCAGTCAGCATCACCCCACACCTGCTAGTTAATTTAGGGGACCAAACCTCACTCACATTCAGGTGTCCCCACAGCACTGCAACACGACCAGAGCAGGGTTGTTTCCACCCCAGCACCGGGAGGAAAGGCAGAGGAAGGGAAGGAGGAGAACGGAGGATGGAGCTTGGAGAAAACCTGCAGGAGCCTCCCAAGCTCCTCCAGGGGAGCAGGAGTCAGTCCTCTGCTGGGATTACATGGAACCTGTTGAATGTTACTACATACTGTCTCCATCCTCCAAACAGTTTATGAACACTGTAATTTTCTACACTGAACCACTGTTTAATAGCACCAATCCCCCCTTCTAATTATAGACGTCTCTTATGCGTGGTGATCTTTATACAATTAAACCCACTTAAAAGAATAACTGATTAAATTAAAAAGTGTTTAAATAACACATAAGGTTATGATAAAAAAAAATAAATTACAAAAGCCCAAAAGACTGAAAACTAAACCCGAAATTCAACCCTTAAGTGTGTCCTGGGGAGTGAAACAGCAGCCCCCAATTCCAACCTCGACTGGCAGCCAGAAGGTGAATCATTAATATAAAATCACTCTGCCACTAAGAACCCCCAAAGCTGACCTGGAACTGCCCTGACACAGATCAGGCTCGGAAGGACACTAACGGCCCCTCTCTGGGATGGCACCAGTTGGTTTCACCCATCAGGGGTTTCCAGCACCCCTCTGGTAGTTTCCATTGCAGAAGCAGCAGCTACAGCTCAGAGGTGAGGTACAAGGGACTGCATCATCCTGACCCATCATCCTGACCCATCCTGACAGGTCTCACAATTAAACCCACTGTCAACAGACAGATAACAAACAGACTCGGTGCTGAACACACAATCCTGAAGGAAACAGCCCCCACACGCACTTGTTGGTTTTTCTTTTTCAAATATATATAAAAAAAAAATCACAACCTTGTGCTGGGACCCCATATAATTAAGATTTAATTAGATTAAGTTTCAACTAGGAGCAGATATTTTTATAAGCAGGGGTTTGCCATGGAAGCAGTAGCACAGATTTCCTTGGAGGAATGCAAAGCCTCATGAGAACAAGTTCCCCCAACTACACTGGTTTGGAGTGGGGAGCTGAAAATCAATCAGAGAGATCCCCCCACCCCAACAATTACAGACAGACAGCATCAAGTGAATGCCCTAGGCTGCAGCCTGCCCAGCCTTGGCACACCCAGCCACCGTGCCGGGCTTTCCCCCGGCTTTCCTGGTCTGCTGCCAGCCCAGACACCTCCTGCCATGAGAAAACATCTGCAGGTCGGGGAGACACGTGGCTGTGCCCCACTGAATGAAAGGACACACTGGCAATTTGTGTGGCCCCCACGGACCATATGGCCCCACTCTTCCTCTCCAAGGCTGGTTCACCACAGCCAAACCAACGCCGGTATCGCCTCCATCCACCTGCCATCGACACGTGGCCATTAAAGGGGTGTTTACATCCCCCCAACCGAGCACAGGCAGGACACGGGGGTGTCGAGGACCCTGGGCACCGACAGCCTGTGTGAGGAGCACGGGGCCGGGGGCAGAGCGATGGGAGTAGCACCCCCAGCATCACCCAGTGTCCCCGGGGAGTGAGTGCCCGGCGCCCCCTCCCCTGCCAGGGCTTCGCCCGCACACGCGCCCGGGCAGACGAAGGGCCATGGCACAGGCTGCGCCTCCCGCGGGGCGGGCAGCAGCGTGCTGCCAGCGCTATAAATAGACAGGGCTATTTTTAAATCATCATCAGTGCAGTCAAACCTCCTCCCCTTCTGCTCCCACCGCCACTGCTGCAGCTTACGCCCTCCCGGCTGCGTGCAGCACCGCGCTCTGGAGCGCGGCAGAGCGGCCGGGCTGGCGAGCTCCTCGGCGTGAGGGTCTGGATATGGAGCCTGCTTCACCCCCAGCACCAACACCGCGTCCTCCCGAGCGCCTCTCGGCCACCAGCTCTGCCTGCAAGAGCCCCGGTGCAGGGCAGTGACAGGGCCACTTCCAGCCGTGCCGTGGCCTCACAGACCAGCACGAGAGCTCCCTCCTCCGTAGCAGCAGCGCTGCCCCGCTGCTCAGGGACTTCACAATAATTCCATACGCTGCTTTTCCACAGGACTACTCGTACGAGGGATTCACCCCCCCCCCGTTCCATATTGCAACGAGCATTATATAGAACTTGAAAGAAATTCAGCTCCAGCTTTTATTTACCA
Source organism: Heliornis fulica (assembly GCA_013399135.1). Taxonomy (NCBI): domain Eukaryota; kingdom Metazoa; phylum Chordata; class Aves; order Gruiformes; family Heliornithidae; genus Heliornis; species Heliornis fulica. Next base: position 98,703 of record VXBZ01009311.1, on the reverse strand, counting down.
TCATGCATATGGGCCGATGGCCGTGGCAGGCTACCAAGCTTGCCAGCAAGCTGGCCAAGTTTGCTTTTACTACTTCACTACTACTGTGTGTAAGAACAAGGGCTGCTCCTACCGCCAGCATCCGGGCGGAGAGCTGCGGGGCTGAGCCCGGTCCAGCCAGCCGGCTGCACACCCTGGGACGGGGGGGGGTTCTCTTGGAAGGACGGCACATTAGTGCCACCATTCACCCCCACAGAAGCAGCAGCAGCCCCCCCCATGCCCAAGAGCTGTGTCTGAAATTCTCAGAGATCCTTCTGGAATGCCAGCAGGGTTGGCACTCGGAGGGATGCCCCTGAGGGCTTCCTGGGAGGACTGATGCTTGTACAAGATGAATCCAAGGAATCCAGGGGATTCCTTCTTTGCAGGAGCTTCACCTCCTGGGATCACTGGAATTGAGACAGTACTGAAAGCACCAGGCATGCAACAGGGGTGTCCCAGGTGGGGGGCTGGACAGACACCCACACAGCCTGGCCTCTCCCACCACCCCTGGACAAGGCACAGAACGGGTTTGCTGCAGGCACAACAGACACCAGGAAAAGCAGGGAGTTACTTCGACAGGAGTCCCACTGACTGCCCCATTTGCAATGAAATCCCTCCACTCTCTGAGCAAGTCTGGGCCACAGCACATTCCTGATGTCTCCCAAAGAGATCTGGCCCGGTCCAAGGGCCCCAACACCCAGCACCCACCACCTCGGCAGCGACGCTCCCAGGTAAACCCACCCGACACCGAGACGCCCAGACCCCACCTCCCAGGCCAGGCGTTTACAGCCCAGCCATTAGAAGGTTTTCCCAGCAGCTCCCCCAAGAAAGAAGGGGAAGCACCAGCTTCATGTCCCAACAGAGGTGATCCCACAGCTCTGCATCACCACCCCAGCACTCCAGACCTCCCAGTCCCACCAGTAAGTGACCCCTCCCCGCCTTGCAGGGCACAGTGCTTCCCACTGCCTGAGGATGCTGCAGCCCATACCCTGGGCAGGTTTGAAAACAGAACCCCAAGCCCCACACCCCGACCTACTGGTTACATTCTGAGGCCAAGCTGCTGCCTGCTAAATTGTTATGACCTTCCTCTTCCCCTCTCTCCTCTCCCAGTCATGAGCAATAGGAATTAAATTGATTCAGTCTATCAGTGTTCTGCATCTCAGTGATTAAATCCAGCCACTAGAAACACCGGGGTTGTGCTGCATCTCTGGAAAAGCGGCGCTGCCATTGGATCCAGCCCCGGCCTCCGAGGGAGGGGGGACGGCACGGGAGGGAAGAGACAGACTTGGCCATTGTGCTGATAGCATCGGCGACATCTTTACTCTGGGCTCTTTCTCCCCATCTCCTTTTCAGCGGGATGGGACAGATGCACGGCCAGCAGCAGCTCCACGCGCAGCGGATGCGCCGCCAGGGCAGGGTGCGGTGCAGCAGCTCCACACCATGAGTGCAGCAGCGCCTCAGACCCGCCATGTCCCCGACGGGCGAGTTATCGATTCCCAGACCCCTGTCAGCCCCTCCTCGCCCTCAGCACAGCCAAGACAGGCTGTGCTGAGGCTGTGTGCTGTGGGCACACACACAGACCAGTGCCAGTCCTCATGTATCCAGTCTGATGGCCAGGCAGCGCTCCCGGGAGCCACGGGCCGTGCTCCCCGTAGCTCCAGCCCTCACCACCAGCTGCCCGTCTATTTTAAGCTGCTCAGCTGGGATTTTACTTTGGGACATCGAAGCGGAGAGGAACATTCTTCCTCCTTCCCTTTCTTCCACGTGGCAATTAGAGACACGACAAAGGCCGGGGAGGGGGGAGGGAGTTCACACATGTGTGCAGCCCCTTTCTTCGAACAAGCTGCAAGGCAGGACATGGGCCCAACAGGGAAGGAGGGGAGGGGGAGGCAGGGTTGTCACAGTCTTGTGACAAGCACCCAGTGATCCCCCCGATGGTGTATCGGACCTGGGGTGAATCCAGCTCCGGCGCTGCTGAGCGGCGTCCTCGCCCCTGCCCTGTCCGTCCTGCGGGGACTCGTCGCCCGCCCGCGGAAGGCAGAGGCAGAGCCTGGCTGTTCTCTGCAGTGCAGAGGATCCGGCCCTCTCCGCTTCAGGAATTTAGTCAGGGAACAAATGTGCACACAGAGAAAAGAACGTACTGAAATAACTGTCTGTTGGAGCCGCATCCTCCAGAAGTTCCTGGCTTCCTGCATCTGTGGGATTGCTGGCACGGCCAGCGCTCTGACCTCACCTGACCTCCCCGACTGCATCAAAGGGCTCATCTAAATAGGTCACTCCTCCACGAGGGAGTAAAGTTCAGAGGAAGCTAAGAGACTTACCCGCTGCCTTCATCATCACACCCCCCCTCCACCACCTCTGCTGGGAAAAATAAAAGAGAAAAAAAGGAGAAGAAAAAAAGAATCCACAGCAGCAGAGAAGCCGCTACAGAACAGACAATCCGGATCCCCGGACTGTGGTAGCTGAATTTTAAGCAGCACAAAGTCTAAGAATACAGCTGGAAACACACATGCAAATTCCTCGTCACTAAAAATAAATGTCTCTGCTGTACATTACCCTCCAGAGTAAAAGAGAAGTGCTAATATTAATTGAAGGTTTTTGTTCCATTTGTTTTATTTTTATTTGAGATCAGAGCTGATAAATTATTTCTCGGAATCCCATAGATTAAATTAACCAGATAATTTAAAGCATTATACACTTAAATTAATATTACTTAGAGCCAGCTACCAACCTGCCCCAGGCAAGCTGCATTTCCAAGGGTTTCACTCCGTGTTTGAAGCCCGTGTCCTTGGCTTCGGCACCGAGTGTCCTTCGTGTCACCTCTCGGAACGCCACCGCCTCTCCCCACGCTCTCCCCAGGGTCTCGGACCACAGACACAGCCCGGACCAGAGCCACAGGCTGGAGCTCTGGATGCTGATTCCCATCAACAGGAGCTGCTGCTGTGTTCTCCCCACCAGCTCCTCGGAGGAAAGCTTACAAACTTAATTCCCTCTTTACATTTGCTTATTCAAGTTCCAGCTGCATCTCCCCCTAACGTCCCATTAGGGCTTTCCTTTAATTACTTTTTCATGTCATCTGTGCTCTCCTTGCAAGGGCCTCTCTTTCCAGGAACTTGGCGCTCCCTCCCCCGGCCCCTCTCGCTGAACGTGTTTTCCTCCTTCTCCGTGTCCACACGCCATCGCCCTGGGCCTCCACACCCCACATCCACCCGTGCCAGCCCTCAGCACTGCTCCCTCCCGCCATCCCGGGCTCCTGCCTGCGAGAGGAGCGGTGGCACCGGGGACACCAAGGGAGCGGGATGCAGGGCTGGCTGTGGAGCATCTCCTTCCCAAGCACACTGTCCCTGTGCCCCTCCTTGAAGATGAGGGAGCACCAAGCCAACGACTGAGCTGTGGGCAGGTGACAAGCCTGTCCCCTCAAACGCCCCCGGAGATGCTTTTAGGGTACAGGTATTTTCTTGTACACACCTCAGACTACCTGAGAGGCACAGGGCAGAGGTGCCAGGGCTGCCCATGGGCCAGCAGAGACCAGCAACCTGGGCATGGCACAACACTGCCCAGGCTCTGGAGGGTGGGGGTGAGGGGACTCTCTGACCCCCACCATCCCCACCACAACAAGGTGCAGTCATGGCGAATGCTTCTTTCCCCGCTGCCTGTCCCTGCCCCTGGGGACACAGAGAAAGGTTTTGCCAATGGAGAGCCCGGGTTTAAGGACCATTCCACAGCTCCAGGAGTCTGGTGAGCAGAGCAATACTGAGTCTCACCCCAGCTCCAAGGAAACACCACACATGGCCACCACCACCACTACCCACACGGGACGCGCATGGCGAGAGCTGGCACGTGGCTATGAGTCCACCAGGCCACTCCCCAGGAGCAAGGAGCGCTCTGTCAGGTCTACACTGGCTGCTCTGCAAACCCATCCTTCCTCCATAAAGCTGTGCTCATCTTTTTCCTGGTGCAACAGGCAGGAAGCCATCGCTCTCCTCTGCTCTGCTTAAAGATCATCTTCGCTACCAAGATGGAAGACTGGAATCAGCGTCAAGATACATGGGAGAAATCAGTTTACTCCCCTAGTACAGAACAGCAGAAAAGTAAATTCACCTGCAGATATGGCTGATAAACTGCTACAAATTCAGGCCAATATCCTTCAAGTTTAACTACACAGCGCTGTGGAACACAAGATAGATCAGCTACTTGGACAGCACCTTGAAAATGTGAAGTGCCATGTAAGTAGTATTATTACTAGCAGCCTGCTGAAGATGTCTCCTATATTTACCATCTGGGAAAAATAACTACTTTAAACAGCCTGTTTGAAACAGTCCCGAGAGCAGTTAACATTTTCCAAATATCCTCCCAATCAGCCATAAACGATAGGAAATAGAGAAGCGCTTTTGCCCATTTCCTTCCTTCCTAGGGACCCACAGGAGGGTTCAAGTCCAAAGCTTTCCCCACCTGCACAGCCTGGACACCCAAGATCTGCTGCCCACCCCACGCAGGGCACTCCGTGGGATTCAGGTGCAGTGAAGGCGCGCTTCCCCTTACGGACCAGGGGGAGAGAACACCGGTTCCCACAGCATGAAGCTTCACTGCAGACTCCTGCTTGTGGAGGCCACAAAGGAGAACAAGACCTGGAGAAGGGCAGGGTGAACCTTCACTCAGTGGGAACGCTGTTTCCAGCCACTTACTGTTCAAAACAAAGCGCTCGCTTCGCGGCTCGTGCAGCCCACGGGGCTGCTGACGCACGTCGGGTTCCTTCACGCCCCGTGGGTGTACATCAGCACAGCTCCTCTCATCCCTAGAGCTCTGCCAGGTCACATCCACAAACAATCTGCCTGAAAACATCAATTACCTCGAATTCTTTTATTTGTAGAGCACCTCACCACAGGCCATGGCCAACCCTTGCGACGTGTCGGCGTGCCTGCACCCACGATGCCCGAGGAAAGGCTGAGCAGCCCCTGCCTGATGCACGAGCTGCCCTGTCCCACTTCCAGAACCCTCCGTGGTTCGATCTACATCCTGCAAACGGAGGTCAACAGCAACTCTCCAGTCCTGAAAGACACATTATCTCAGACTGCACCTTCTGCGCGGTTTGTAGAGCAAAATTTCAGGTCAAGGAACAGTGTATAAACCAAACCAAACCACTCCAACAAACACAGGAGGAAAATACAACCCAGGAGTCAGCCAGGCACAGAGCTTACACTTCACCAGGAACCTGTATCCCCCTCACTGACGACCAGGGTGCAGTTGTGCATTACAGATGTTTGAACTTCTACTCCGCTGCCGATTTTGGGGTGGGCAGCAACCAGCTCTTACTACTTATTTACTTCAGAAACACCACCAGCTCTGCCTGTACCACCATGGTATTTAAGCCAGTGGCACTCTGAGGTTTGTTTGCCAACTCACCCAGCCCCAAAGCCCCAGGCCAGCTGCCTGCAGCTGGGGCATCACAGGGACAGAGCCAGAAGCCACCCAAACCCAATCCAGCGATCTGAGCACTCCCACGGATGGACCAGTTCATCAGCACTGGCACAGCAGCTCACACACATGCTCCTGAGCTCCACCTGCAGCAAAGGAAACCCTGGGGTTATAACAAACCCCTGGCCACTGCCTCCAGCAAGCCTTGTGAGGCAATGCCAGGCTCCCTGAGGCACCCAGAGGAAGGCATGGTGTGCTGTCTGAGATGAACAGCAGCGAAGGAGAGGACAGCTTTCCTTCAGCTATGGCTCACTCTTGCTTTACTGGTGAAATTCCAGCACATGGCCTTGGTCAGCCTGCAGGAAAGGGCGGCTGAACTCCTCGCTTAAGGACAGCTCGAGCCCCCTTCTCACTCCCAGAAACTCCTCCTGCAGACACAGACCCCTGGTCCTGTGAGAGGCAGCTTCCAGTGAGCCATGGCACAAGGTCACGGTGGCACCAGGACCAAAAGCCAAGGTCACGTTCCAGGGAGCAGAGCAGAAGACGATGCTTATGTGATTCACTTGCTGTCGCCACCGCTGGGTATTTAATCTCTACAGCTCTTTCCTCCTGACACACCAGGCTCCTCTGGAGTCACCACAGCCTGAAGTGTCCATCAAGCAAACGAATGCAGATTTCATAAACAGCCAGCACAGCTCACTCCCACGGCGCCGGCTATGGAGAGCTCACTTCCATTTTCACAGGGCGGCTTTCCAAGCTCCAAACAAGAGTGAGATGTTTCAAGTGGCCAGCAAGTAAATAAACACATGGAAAGCTCGATGAACCCAGCAGTGCGCGCGGAGCGCGGCGCGAGGAGCTGGCAGGGCCGTGAGCACGGGACGTGGGGCAGCCCAGCCCCACGGCGGGGTCGCTGCAGCACTACGGGTCCCTCTGGCAGCAGGCAAGGCCTTTCTTGGTCTCACTCCTTTTCTCACTCCAGTTTGAGGACCCGCTGCTGGGTTTGGAAGTAACACAACCTGGTCATTCCCGGGTATTTTTCCTTGGTTAAGGTCAAGATACAGTTAGAGAGTCAAATGAAATCAGCTTTCCCACAGCACCAGACTGACCTGGTGAACCTCAGAGCTGACTGAAGAAGAGGGGGAGAAACAACAACAACAAAATATCACTGGGTGTTACCTCTACAGTTTTACTGCAGTTCTCCTTTCTCCTTGTTCTCTGATAGCACAGAGCTTCAAACTGTCCAAAAATGGCAGAATTTGTTACACGCTTAAACAAACCTCTGGCTCAAGCTGCCTTGGACTCCAGAACAGGGTCTGCTCTGTATTATCAGACAGCATCTGATTTTTGTTCCTTCCCTTTTGTTTTCATTTTTGGAGGTTTATTTTTGAAAGAGAGCTGTGTAACAGGGCCTCTTCCATTTCAGGAAAAGTAAACAAAATCCTTCGCAGGGAGGATCCGGGCTGAAGGAACAAAGCCAGATAAACTAAACTGCATGAAGGTGAATTTATTTGTCATCATTTGGTACCAGAGCAGCACTGTGACTTTGGTCAAGGTCAGAGCAAGGTGCTGTGCACAGACACGCTCGCTCCCCTCGGGGAAGCCTGCGGTTCCGGCAGCAAAGCCGCACTATTAGTCCCAGGTTTTGGCTGGGGACCTGAACGAGACCGAAATAACACAGCACATCGGTGCCACGTCTGCAAAGCCAAGTTCCTAACTGCAGGCCCTGCACAGCCATAACTCTGCCTTCCTCCTCCTCACTCCTGGGCTCACTGGCAGCCCACTCCAGCTCCAACTGCCCTTCCTCGCTCCCAAGTTACGTGAGCTCCGCACGCAACACCCCAAAGTCATCTCTCCAGGCCAAAAGCACCCACGTCACCACGCAGGACCTGTGAAGTCCTGAGCAGTTTTTAGCTCAAGTGCCAAGAAACCACAGGTACAATGATCTGGTGGGATCTCAAGGACTTCTTGGGACGCTTTGGCTGTCTGCTCAGGGGTAGCAGCAGCACACAGCCCTTAGCCAAGACCAAGGTCCCTGCAGGAGCTTGTGCACAACACCAAAGCTGATGCTCCGGTGCAGCCATGCTCTTAAACACCACAAATACTGGGGGAGGCTTAAAGAGCCAGAGCAGAACCCTCGGGAAGTCCTCTCAGCAAGAGGTCTGGACTCTGCCAGAGCTGGGGTTTGTCCAGAGCGTTCAGGAGCAGGAAATTAGAGAGCAGAGAGGCCGAGAGCCTCTCTGCCTGCTGGGGACAGGAGGCGAAGCACCGCGCACAGTTAAGTTCCTGCCTGCTCGGAAGTGCTTGGCAAATATCGTGACGCCTGAAGGGGGTGTTAAAGACAAGTGTATTCAGTATTATGGGAAAGTTAATGAGAAACTGTAACCATTATGTATGTATCATACATGGAAAACTAGGTGAGGCCCCTATGGACCATTATATACCGCACAGAACTTTATGGACATTGTAATGCATTATTTTTAATGATTCCCCTGCCTACTCCAGGCCCTGGAAACCAGGAGCAGCTTGCCTAGCTTCCCAGTGGTGTCTCAGCAATGACACCTTGCTTGTTGCTAGAGTTCTGGGTTATTTTAATGAGAAATAATTGGGTTACTTTCCAGGATTCCACAAAGCTGATATGCAGCAAACAGAAACTGAGAAAGCTGCCGCTGCGTCGCAGCGCTCTGCACATCCTCTGCCTTCCAGAGGGTTACCTCCCCTGGTAAACCATTTATCTACAAATATGCCTGCAAAAACATTGGCACTTCTGCTAGTTCAAGTTTGCATTGTCATCATCCATCTCTAGGGAGAGCCAGGCCACAGAAATAACCAGCTGCAACATCACAACGATTGCCCCTGCAGGAGATGTATATAATGAAAATTGAAAGCTGCAGGATGAACTTCTTACATACTTGTCCTTTTGGTTTATTCATCAGAAATAATTATCTGTGCTCACATTCACAGGAGCACACACTTTATGATGTACATTAAAATTTAATGGATTTTTAATAATACTGTAACTACAGCAGAAGCAGAAAAAAAAGACAGACATTAAACCATATGTGCTGTGTTGGTGGGTAAATGGTGTTGAGCAAACATCAACAACACATAACCAGTTTAGCATCAGTGACAGCAAGAAGGAACTGTGACTTCCAGTATCTGGGAACTGTAGTGATGTCTAATCCCACCTCTTAACTTCAGATCTCCCCCAGGAACAGGCACGGGCGGATGTGTGATGCGACCGAACGCCGAGTGTCTGAGCTTCAGGACCCTGCAGGTGATATTCTTGGCCTTGACAAGCGTCCAACACCCCCCCACCAGCTCAGTTTCTCTTGCTCTGCCATGGAGAGAAGCAATACGAATACACCCCAGGACAGCGGCACGGGAGCACGTCTGAACTCGTTTCCTTTGTGCCAACTGAAGTACTATGGGTATTTTACAAAGCTATTGATGTCTATTCCTTAAGCCTCAGCAGAAATTATTGCTCCAGCAGGAGAGACCAACCCCCTGAACGCTGTCTTCAGAAGGCACTCCGCAGCTATCGAGCGGTGCAGAGCAGCTCCCTGCCACCGACACGCGGCCTGGCGGCTATTTATAGACTGAGAAATTATATACGTGGTGTCCCCAACAGTGACACATCTTCATTCAGGCATGAGTCACCTATTCACAAGCATATTTCCCAAAATAAATCCTATTTACCAGAATTAAACTCTACACGCTCGGGAGAAAATGTGTCCTTAAAAACAAGATGTCAGGGAAGAAGGAAGGCACGTTTGGGGAGCAGACACCGCAGAGGCCGCGGGTCTCCACCCTCCCTACCGCCATGAGGCCGCAAACCTTCAAGATACACCAACAAAGACGGTCGTACAAACCCCTGCCAAGGTCACCAGAGCGCTGCCGTCCAAGAGGAAGTATCCAGAATATTCTTGGCACCCCGTGCTTTGCAGGAATAGCAAGTACACTGCAGTTATTAGAGAGAACAGACAGCGTGAGTGCCAAGTAATCCCAGAAAATGTAGTGTTAAATAGAGGGTTCAAACCACAAAGCTGTTGATGGGGAACGTTAAAAATGTCAGCGCGGCTGAGAGACGTTCGCCAGTGGTGAATGTCAAGTACTGAGCTACTGTTCAGCAGATGCAATTAAAAAAAAAAATAAATAAATAAAAAAACCAGGGTACTTGGGTAACAGGACCAACACTACGGTGGTTGCTGCAAATTATATCCAGAAAGCAAAGAAATAAACGGGTAAATAAATAAATAATGCAGAAAAAAAAAATATGGAACAAGTTCAAACTTCTTTTATAGTAATAGTCTCCAGTTGAGCATAATCACCAAAGCTATAGTGATAAGATTGCCAAAACTAGACAAACATCTGTGAGATGAATTCATCTCGGAGGGGAAGCCAACAGCTTGTTATCATTAAAGAGGCAACGCTCTCCCTGCGTTTGAACTGCAGGCCGCCTTGTTACTGCGTTTGCTGAGGCAATTGCACCAGATGTTGGCAGCTATCTTCAGATGGATGACAAGCACCTGCTGTTGGGGAAATTAAATGCTCCTCGGCCTCCTATCCTTCAGGGGAGGGTGGGCCGGGAGGGGAAGAGGGGGAGTGGTGACGGCTGACCCTCGGAAATAAACCTATTTATGCAAAGTGACAGTAAGTGCTGGTTTGCCAAGCGGGGAAACAGAGTGGAAACACATTGGATCTCTTCCATCGCCCCCGGCGAAATCTGCTCCCACCCTCCCAGTCCTGACAATTAACATGGCACCAATCTGAACTCGCTAAACCACTCATCAGGGTAATAGTGTCAACAGAGGGACCTTCTCCTGAAAAGCCACCACTCGCACAGCATCCTCCCCAGGAGCGGAGCAGTGTCACCCGCCGCGGGGTCTGCCGCCTGAGAACCCACCGCCACACAGCCCCACACCTCCTGCTACGCCGGCACTAACACAGGCCCATGCTCAAAGGGGACTCCCAGGCCTGGATCTGCTCAGGTCTAAACACCCATNAATAGTGTCAACAGAGGGACCTTCTCCTGAAAAGCCACCACTTGCACAGCATCCTCCCCAGGAGCGGAGCAGTGTCACCCGCCGCGGGGTCTGCCGCCTGAGAACCCACCGCCACACAGCCCCACACCTCCTGCTACGCCGGCACTAACACAGACCCATGCTCAAAGGGGACTCCCAGGCCTGGATCTGCTCAGGTCTAAACACCCATGTCCTGGTGTTTAAACTCAGGTCTTGGGTGTTTCGACCTGAGTTTAGACCTTAGTTCCATGACATGGAACATGTCACCTCGCTCTCACGACAGGCCAGCGGTGGGTGGACGTGTCTTACCGGTTCGCTTCCAACCAGACTTTCTCAGGATGGGGAGCAGCAGCAGAGGTCAGGAGGGGCACTGCAACTCATTTTAAGAATGAAAACACAGAGCAACTCCTCTGACAGACATGGCAGTGTTTTCACCTTTCTGTGAAAGAAAAACTGCAGAACATGAACTCCTTTGATGGGAGCGATCGCTTCTTTACGACAGACCCGACCCTCTGCCCGCGTCACACTGTCACGGTGATGATGTCACAGCACTGAGGAATATTCTGTGTGTTCTCTGCAGCTGGACCACTACTGCAACAACATCTGGCCCTGGACAGTAAGGTGGAAACACTCTAGTGAATTCTTATTCACCCAAAACCTCTTTCAAGTGTCCCTGACAGGGACAAATGTTTGATATAAACTGGCCACATGCATTTTAGGTGTCCTTCAGATTAAGAGCTAGTTAATCCTCATTCTGCTTAGATTATCTTAATTGGCTCTTCATTTGAGCTACTTTGCCCTTGTCCCCATTTCTGAAGTTGTATTTATAAATACATACCCTGCACCTTGCACACCAAGTACAAACTGCACACATCTCTGCACCTCAGGAGCATCACGAATCCGCACCCTGTGCCGGGGGGTACGGACACGGCTGATGCTGAGCTGCTGAGGCACAGGCTCCGCTCCACTGCTGCCCACCTATGTGCAGGTGAATTCTTTCCCCAGAAAATAAACTGCTATGTTCTCCTAACAGAGATCTACATGTGTAAGATGGATGTCAAATTTGCATTCTACCTCCACAGAATTAGGGGAAGTGTAATTAAGGTGGTGATACCTCGACGTGGTGCAGTCACATCACCTCTAGGACTGAAAATCACCTTGTTGATTTTCAGCACCATGATGGAAAATCATACCAGTAAGTGAAAAAGAACAGGCACACAAACCACACAAGAACTACCAGGCTCTGCACAGAGCCCTCCCCTTCACAAACCACTTTTCCATCAGAAAAACGTAAGCTCTTACAAATCCAGCTGCTGCCTGGGCCAGACATTTCCCTAGCGCTGTACAGAGGCTGAGGGGCAGACAGGGCTGGAACAAACGCTTGGCAGTGGGCTGAGGAGCCCAGGGCTTCGCTCCCAGGGGTACAGTGAGCTCAGCAGCCATGGGGCTGGCCATGGGAGTCCCAGGACAGAGCGCTGGGCACCCCTCTGCTCACCGCCAGCATGCCCTGGGTGGTGCCAGCTGAGTGGGTTACGAGTGACTGAGTGTGGCCACTCATTTCCATGTGGAAAAAATGTTATTACCACTTCTTCCAGGAACATGTGCTCTTTTTCCACGTTTGGAACAACACACATGAAGTTCCTCCTGGATCTGTTTAAGTCCTCTTCTTAAGGGCCCCCCCACTCAGAGCTGCACTTGAAAAATCCTCACACCTCACCACCTATCACTCCACACCAGTGTTTTTATTACAGAGTAGGAAGACAAGGATCAAGCCCTTACTCTCCAATCAATTATGCTGTAACTAGCTCACTTCAGCTGAGGAGCCCACCCCAAAGTTGTGAGCAGCACAGCACAAGCTTCGATTACACCACACAAAATTTTAAATCACTGCTGCTGCCTTTCCACGAGAACATCCATGTTACAGCATGAGCTTTCCCAAGGCAAAGCTTTGGCACCCTCAGCTGTAGCTCCACAAAGAACAGCAGTGACATTCTGGAGGCGGTTTTATCACTTCCAAGGATGTTGGGAGCCATGTCTGCATTTACAAACACCTTCGCCGAGAGTTCAAGAGGCTGCACTTGAAGACAAGTGTCCAAGTGGAATCTGATGCAATTTCATGGCATATATTGGAAATACCCATCATAAAAAATTATCTCTCTCCTACTGCTGTGGCTCAGCACCACTGTATTTTGCTTTGGGTGCAGCTTGCTGTTGCAGAGTGCATCTTGCTGTCATCTTTCTGCACGGCAACCAGCCCCACGGGCCCTGCCCCAAAACAGGCTCTGAAAGGCTTCCACAGCAAAACCAAACCCCATTCCTCCAGAGAAGCTCTACAGCCACAGCTCCTGTCATCCACACTCCAGAGATAATTTAAAGATGTTTGCAAGCACAAGTGGCTGAATTTTTTAGGCATTTTATGTACCTTATGGTGTTTGTATAAAATAAGAAGGGGCAGAAAACAAAATTGACTTTCTTGGACTCTGAGGAAAGATACCTGGGTTCAGATGAGTTGCAAACTGATACAGAGGCCACAAACACTCACACAATAGATGTGGTAACGTGAATCTTCTCTTAGAGCCTTTTTCTTCCCCAAAACACCCACTAATTACTGGTTTCTTTAGGGCTCTTGGTGTGATTCTGGGTCACCAATGGTGCATCCTGCTCAGGACCAAACCTGCTCCCCCGCTATGACATACGGAATACAGGACTACCCATCCCTGGATTCACTTTTGGGGCATAAAGTGACACAGCAGAGTTGCCTTAGAATACATAAGCTTTAAGTGAAGGATGCAGGCCCTGCCCTTATGGCTCCCAGGAGCTGAGGATGCTCCAGCACTACCCAACTAGCCCAGGCACTGCCACACAAACACAGCTCCAGCCCTCTACACCGACTGCTCTGGCCCCACGAAGGCTGCGAGCGACGTGACTGTTGGCTTCTTTACGTTTCCTGTGCCCTTCAGAGCTTGCTAAGGAAGAAACACAAGGAAATGTGAGGTGAGATAAAACAGCTTGCCCGAAGTCAGGCAGCAAGCGGGTGGCACAGTGGGAAACAGAAGACAGATGTTCGGGGCCCCGACTCTCCACCACGATTACCTGACCTTACCCGGGTACGGTAAGCTTCCGTGCCACTTCACTTAACCAGAGCTCAAAGGGAAACACAATCATGCTTCAAACTTCTGCTGAGTTCTGATACAGCCTTCTTGCCCACAAATCCTGCCCTAACATTTCCTCTTTTCATAAAGTCTAGGTAGAAACCAACATCTAATCTATATCAAAACCACTTCCACGAGGCGTATGTCTTATTACAGACCACCTAAAACTGACTTCCTGCGTGCAACTTCCCATGGGCAGAGTGGCAACACCACCTGCTTTTAAAGAAATGATGATGGAGTTTCTCAATTTGGTTAAAAAAAATAAAAATAAAAAAGGGAAAGAGCCATAATGCTTTAGGCCATTAGAGACCACTACATCCCAGTAGACCCTAACCCTTTGCCACTTGGCAAAGCAACATTTTTAAGGAATATTCATTATCTTTTGGGAATATCACGGACTTAACACACAAATAAGGGAATCCAGAAGTATTGGAGGTTTAAAGCACAAGCAAAGGGCTGAGGTCACTGAATCAACAAGGCTGAACGCCCCCATAAACTGGTTTCCAGTCTCCTAAACTTATCAGAAGCTGCAAACAAGGATGTGTTTGTCTATCGCTCCTTCTGGTTGAAGGAGGTGCAATGACTCATATTAAGCAATGTCTCCCAGGGTACACCCAGCCTACTCTGACAGCATTTACTCATTTAATTCTTTTTTCTGTGCATCACCAAGTCTGGAGCTCAGCATCACTTTGGAAAGGAACACTGAGGTTAGCAGTAGTTAAAATGATGCCAACACAGTCTCTCTTTTACTATGTATCACAAATGTTTCAGGATGTCTGTCTATTACAGACTGGAATGTAAATAAGAGCCCAGATCCATCCCTTCATTTCACAAAATGTAACCAGTTCACAAATATTGAATCTGGAAATACAGTGCTGAAAAATAGGAGAGGCTAACTCAACCTGTCACATCCAAAAATTACTTTTCTGCAAAGCAAATACTTTACAAATAGCCCAACCATGTATCCTATTGACCATTAAATCTACATATCAATGTCCAGCAGATGTAACAATGCGATTCAAACTGTACTCTAGGTCTAAATTAACTAAGCTTTCACTTTCATACAAGCAAAATTCCTGACTCTGGCCTTAGCAGCAGCTCCACACAGACTTCCAAATCCCCCTAAAATGAACCCATGGCGAGAAAACCACCTTTTCTCATGCTAACAGCTCTATTATAATAACATCTTCAGAGGCCGTACTCAAGGTCTTGGGGAAAAGTAAACCACTGGAGTGCTTAACACCACAGCGGCGCATTAACCCGTTCGCACCCAGGCGACCGCCCTGCCAAGCGAGGACGAGTTCTCTCTCATGCTCTCTTGATTTATATTTTCACAGCTGTCAGAGAGGGAAGCATGGAGGAAGCAAGTTAGGTAAACCACAAGATTAGGCTGAAATCCTCGGAGCGGATCACGCCTCCTTCCCCTTCCCGCTCCCGGCACACTATACGGAGAAAGCAGAGAGACTTTTTGTCTGTTACTCACAAGAGATTATTTTCCCAAAGGTTGAACTGGTCATTATTTGCATTGTTACAAGGCATTGTACAACCAGAGGAGGAAATTTTCGTTCTCACGTTTTGGTGCCTGCGGCCTCGCTGCTTTCAGTTTGCTTCCAAGGCAGCACTAGAGCTCTTGTAAGGCGGCCTGGAGCAGCCACGGCCTCAGAGAAGTTACTCTCCCCTGCTTAACTGCCTCTAGACAATAAACTGCAGCTACAGAAGGGAGAGATGAGAAAATTGCCATTTTTCAAAAGCTCAACAGTTGCACAGAAAAAAAAAATCCCAACATCAGAAGCTGGATATTATTATTCCACTGGTCTGTTTTGCATCTCACAGGAAATAACAAGTGACTGTACAAAACGTTTCGGATCCAGAGAGGTTATTCAGAAATCCTGTCTTGTTCCAAAATTTCCAAGTCTTAAAAGTCATTCTTGAGGAAACAACTATTCCAAGCAAAGTTGAAACATGTCTGTGATTTGTCTAAGGGGCCTTGTGGCAAGCCAGAACAGAAAACAAAATGAACATGTACTGGTCTGCTCCCATTTCATCTGAAAATTTAAAATAAAAAAAGGAAACACCATAGCCCCCTCCTCCAAAAGTCCTCTTAGATTGCTGTGAAAGAACAAAAAAACATAGAGTTAAAGCACTTGCTTCAAGACTTTCAGAAGAAGTGAAAGAGCTGGAGCCACCAACAGCAGCGCTGGTTTTCTGGCACTCTACAATAACCACATATTTAATACTGTTTGTCCTCAAAACCGTCACAGGGCTCCTTTACGAACCACCATTCTTCTCAAAAAAGCATAAGCTTAAATGTATTCTCTCCCACATAAGAAAACATGGTTTTTCTACATGCAGAGTCCTCTGTGTGCTGATCTGGCAGCTCAGAACACCCAGACACACCTTTACCACAACCCCCACTGTGACAGAAGGACACAGCAGCCTTTTCACTCACAGGACTGTTCCCACCAAGACCCATTATTGCTTTTTCAGCAAGATGATTTTTTTACTCAGAATTCTGTTTTAATCATTGGGTCAAAAAGTGTATGAGGAGCCCAGGGATGTTACTGGATCGATCAGTGACCCCTGCCAGCGGCCTGGCACTCATGCTCCTCAGGCAGTCCCTCCGAGCCACATCCCGGCCTGCTTGTACCACACCGAAGCGGCCATCATACAGAGCAGGAGGACCAGGAGCTGGAGCATTGAAAGGGTTAAAATCCTATGTCAAATAGCAAGTCCTGGCTCCAGCCCAGAAGGGACATGGGAACCAGGGCAGCTGAGTTATAAAGGCCTTATTGTAGCAGCCCACTGGATTGGAAATGACTTGTAGGCCTAATGAAACAAAACTTTGGCAGTGAAACAGAATGAAAGGAATGAGACAATAAAAGAGAGGAACAAAGGGAGCAGAGTTGTTTCAGCTTAGGAAAATAAGCTCACTTTGTTGTTGGGAAAAGCCAAAGCCGATTAGGATAAACCAATGACTAGGCATAAGTCTTCCAAACTAATTACACAGTTCGCCATGTGAAGTATAATTGCAAGTTGCAAAATAAGGACCTCACTACTTTCACAGGAGCTCCATAAAGGGAGCACTACCCAGTAAAAAATGAACCCTAAGAAGTCCCTTATCATCGCTTGCATGCAGCTTACAAGGTGCAAACATGCACATCCCAAGAGCAACGCAACTTGTTCACATCTGGGGGCTTTCATGTGCTGGGCACAGTCCTCTGGGGAGGCTTCAGAGGCTGCTGGGGGGAAGTTTGGGTTGTTGGAGTTCTTTTAAATGATGGCAGAAGCTTTAACTGCTCCAATACAGCTGATTTGGAGCACAGCTTTTGCCTTATGCCTTCAGACAGCCACAGAATGGGCAGATTCTCAGCCATGGCCCTGCTGAGAGCTGGGGCACCTGTGGCCCTTCCAGAGGGGAGGAATGTGCAGCCTCACCCCACTTCCCTGTGTTCACCATCACTTCCAACCCTTTTGCACTGCAAACCCCCCAGAACATGGTCCTCTCCACCAGCAGCTTTTCACACTTCAGCACAAGGGCAACGCTGCAGGACCTGGATGGGTTAACAGGGCTGGAGAATTTATTTTGTTTTCAAGTGTTTGAAACATCGTTGAAATAACAGAAGGCTGCTGGAACCACTGCATTAGACTATCAGGATTAGATAGTAAGACAATGGCTTGGGGTTGTTTTCTTCCCATTGTAAATGGTTATGGTTTGGTTTTGGAGTTTTCTTTTCCTGGCTTACCCTCCTCACATCCTCCTGTGGATCCTGAACCCACTGGAAGGAGAAGACTCAGCCCAAACTGCCCAGATAGGTCTCCCTCTGGCTACTGGCCTTGGGCACTCGACACCCTTATGGGAAGCACTGGGCTGTGCTCCTGGTCATCTGCACTGAGATGGACCCTTCCCCAGCACCCAGACACCCCCTCAGGCTTCTCTGAGGAGCCCCGTGACCACAGTTCAGCGTCACCAGCTCCGAGCACTCAGCAGTCACCGAGCTGTGTCACTGAGCAGTCACACTGTCGTGTGCTGGTTCTGTTAGGCCTTCAGGTAATCCCTGCCCAGTCTTCCTCAGGGCTTTACAGGAAAGGAAAACAGTCATATCAGAAATTTCACAGTCAAAGTCTCAGGAGTGATCATTGCCACGTATCTGGTGCTCTGACAGACAGGCATTTGCACTGGTGAGGTCCGGGAAGAGGGTTTATTAAAGTGATTTTCTGTTTTATTGGAGAAAAAGGTTCTGGCATTTACTTTTCCAAGAGCTGTGGTTTTGACACCCTAGTCCCCATCCCACCAAGCCTTCCTGGCCCCAGAGCCAGCGCCTGTTCTAACCACCTCGTGTACTTTGAGCACTACCTCCAGTTACCAAAACAACCTCCCCTGGTTGCAAAGCTCCTCGCTGCAGCAAGTACAAACAGGATTTCAAGAATCACAGCAGTAGGTAAGCGCTTTTTTTCCACACCAATAAATGAGCTCAACATTTCAAAGAGCAAGTCACCTGAGATGCTCTTATCAAACATGGGCGGCTCCCCCCGTGCATTAATTATGTAATGCCCTTCTCTTTATTTTAAAAAAGTGCAAAGTAAATGCAAACCTCAAACCAGGGCAGCCCAGGGCACTGTTTGCATTGCTGTGGCTCTTCTGGAGAGCAAGGCTTGTGCCCTAAGCAGAGCACAGTGTCACCAGTCCCTGCCACAGAGAGCTCGTGGCTGAGTACAGCAAAGGAAGGTGGGGAAGTGCAATGGAGGAGGAAGCATCTCCGAGGTCCCATGGGACCAATCCTGGGTCATTCTACCTGACTGCAGCATCTCAACCACTGCGGCGTATGAATGACCAACGCCAGCGCTGCTGCCACAGGAAAGGGTTCCAGTCTTGACTGCAGATTGTGCCATCACTCTAATTTCTTAGAAAAAAACACTTGATTTTCTCTAAGTATCACTTGGAAAGCCAGAGCTCTCCTGAGCTCTCTGAAGAAAGGCAGAGCATGGAAGCAGAACCCAAGTGTCCCGAATCACCAGTCACTACTGGAAAACGCAGCCTCGCCGTCTGCGTTCTCAGGGACTGTAAAACTGCAAGCATGAAACTACCAGATGGTGAAATTAAAAAGACTATATTAAGACAGCATCCAGACAATATGCAAAGTGCTTATACTGAAACTATTATTAACTTCAAAAATACAGGTTAGAGGAGTTCTGCAATTAGAAGTAACTACAGAAGAAACATCCAAAAGCTTGTGTAATCCTTTAATAAAAGGCTCAGCAGGCTGTAAAAATCCTGCCGGAATCGAAGATTATTATTGAAAATAAAATGAATGGTTTGCAAAACAACTATCAATCCAGCACAGGAACAATTTATAAACTCCCCTCCTCAGCCCTCAACAACATACTGCCTGGCTAAGGGTTTTCAGGGCAGATAAAAGAAACATAAACTAACTACAAGGAAGGGGAGCTGCTCTGCTTTGGGATATCCCGCTGTGCCCTCATGCAATCAGCAGCTGACACACTCCAGAACACAGGAATTGAGCTGTATGGAGCTCCACAGACAGCGTGGCTGATGGGAGTTTCCATGACAAGGGCACTCTTCACTGTGTCCAACGCCTCACCAAGCATGTGGAAGCCTTGGGAATCCAGGGAGCTCCATGGAACCAAGCTCCAGGTAGAGCCTGGACTGGGGATTCTGAGATGCTCCATCACTGAAAAGACTGTTCTGGCAAGGTTCAGGCTTCCTTTCTGGCACTAACATTTATTTATTTATTAACAGCAGGAGTCTACATTTATCTCCAAAAGGACCTTGCATAAGGATGTTTTAGTAAGGAATTAAAGGGATATTTAGTGAATTCCCTATCACTCTTGACATTTACATGGCTCCTTCAGGCACTACCACAACTTAACGAGCTCCCTGCACTACATCTGCCTGCTCCTTTCACCACTGGAACCAGAGTACACAGAAGGCTGATCTAAGGAGTAGCTGAATGGTTACACAGTTGTCTAAGGGTCTAATTCTTCCTGAACACACACAAATTCACCTTCCAGTGGTTGTTTTTCCTCTGAAGAAGGTAAACAGCGTTGGCAATGTCATACACATGGAACACACGGAAAAGGAATTCCAGAAGCTCTGGGAAATTACACAGAGGCAAACCCACGTCCCTCCCTCGAGAACAGGCCTCCCCACACTTCTGCTTTTCAAATCAGACTTTAAAAAGAAAGCAGGAAAAAAATGAGAAACTCAAACCAGGCCGTGCTCGCTCGGGCAGGATCTTACCTTGCCAAACTGCTCAAAGTATTGCTTTACGTCCTCCACTACCGTGTTAGCCGATAATCCACCTACAAATATTTTCTTTGTTCTTGTGACCATCTGTAAGAAATTACAAGACAAGCACACGGTTTAACCAGATTATTTCAAACAATATGTGGAGAAAAAAAAAAAAAAAAATTTTTTCAGATGCCATCCCTAACCCAGTTAATGGAAAATTTTTTTTCAAAAACAATTCAGATGCT